>PVKA01010482.1:0-27557 GCA_004027165.1 Ctenomys sociabilis
AAATCTCAAACTTAATAGACTGGCACCCGAATCTCATAACAAGCTAAGGTTATAGCTGCACCAAAGTTCTACACCAAAGGTCAAAGATCAGTGCTATACAAAATGACAAAGAGAAGGGGAAAAATGCAATCCCAGACCTCGAGTCCATCAGGAAAGGCAGAGGACACTAGCTCAGCTGCAACGAATGAAATAACAGATAGAGCAGCAAAGGAACAACAGCAGAAAGCTATAGAGGAAATAAAACGAGAAGTAATTCCCCAATTTAAAAAAGAAATATTTGAATACATAGTACTATGGTCATCCACTAGGTATATAATTATTGAATTTTTGATATAATTCAGGTATAAAAAAATAAGATAAGTAAGCAACTACACTCTTACTTCACTGAGATATCTGCTAAAATAATATCTGTAAATATATCATGTATGCACCTTGTACAATACCAAAACATTATGAAAACAGTTTGCAATGTATTAATTCATCGAATGTGTATGGTTAAGGTGTCTTGAAACTGTCTGATTGACATTTGTATTTTAATAAAATAAAAATAAATGAAAAAATAAAAATTAAAAAATTAAAAAAAGACTTCGTAGTACTTGCAAAAAAAAAAAAAGATGAGAATGGAATTTCAGGTACAGAGGATAATACAAGTCCCAAACTCCAAGGGCGTGGAAAAATGCCTTCTGTACTGTTCTGTAAGCCAAGAGGCTGGAGCAAGGCATATGAGTGAGATGATGTTGAACATATGTAGAGACGTGGGCGTGTCGGCATGGCAACCATCCAGTGACCACACTCCTGGGCTCTCAGGTCAGCATGGCTGAGGGAATAAATGGACACGCAAGTCAGTGAAGGCAGGTAGGCCAGTCGCTCTCAGAAAAAGACATTTCCTCGTCGGACATAGCCACAGTATAGTGAGCTCAGCACAAGGTTTAAATTTCTCATTCCATAAATGTATTTTATGCTATAATGTTGGAGTCTTCAATGACAGTAACTTTTTTCAAATTTTTGGGAGTGGTTTTGTTCAAGTATCATTAAATGTAATTATACCTAAACTAGGTTAAAGTTTAAACTACCTTCAATTGTATCATTAGCAAGTAGTGGCTTTCATCATGTAAAAGTCCCCCTTACACACTTTTTAAAACTTCTTGACTCCCAATATGACATTAGGGTTAAAGACATTAATGGAAAATATGCTTTAAATAACAAATAGTAAGCAAGTATAAAATAAGATGCATAGATAAACAAAAGTGGCAAACAAAAATATTTTTAAATTAACATCCTAAAAGTACTCGGAGAGCATTTATCTCTGCTTATCATCAAAGAAAAGTTATAACAACCTTGAGATCACCCATTGTACCTCCACAGGCACGGAAAGTCTTCATTGATACTCTTTATTTTGTGATGCAGCTGACCCAGAAAGCATGATGCAACTTGACGAGTCCTGCAGCGCGCTCAGGACCTATAGTTGCAGAAGCAAAAAAAATTCACAGCATATATCATTTTTGAGACGTAGCTCATTGATTCACTCAGCTTTTATTGCGCACTCATGCTAGAGGCCTGGAATACAAACATTAGCAATATATAACCTCCTCCTTCAAAAAGCTACCATACCATTGGAGGGCTTGAGGCAAATAATAAAATATTTATTTCAATACTGTCTTCTGGATGGCAGTGGTAGAAAGAGAAAATTAAGAGTAAATTATCCTCAGGAAGTTTTTTTTTGTTTTTGATGAAAGAGAGATTCATGATATTAACATAGAACTTGCAAAAACAAAACAAAATCAAGAAAAAAAAAGTACTGAAATCCTAGATATGTTGGCTTACTGGAACAGTTGAAAGCATACTGATAAAATAAGGCAGAATATGACAACACATTTTAAACTGCACAACTATATTTAAGAAAACTATTATAATGTAAAATAGTTTATGTAATATTGTAATGACTATGTAAAAACATAAAATAAATAGATAAAAAATATTGACCAGCTTGACTAAAAGAGCATTTTACTCAAAATTGGCATTAATGTTATAATTTTCTTTCCAGGAAATAATATGTTGTCATTCATTCAATAAAAATAAAAAATGGAAGCAAAAAGTTATTAGAAGTATAAAGTTGTAGAAACTATATCTAAATACTGAAGTTAATATTCTGTTAGGTTAAACTGCAGAATTTTAAAACAAATTGGCATCTCATTTACAGTATATGGTCCAACAAGTTCAAAATTCTTCTAAATTATTTTCATTATAAATACAGATATAGGGCGGGGGGAGATAGCTCAATAGAATAAGCACTTGCCTGGCAAGCACAAGGTCCTAATTTCAATTCCCAGTACCACAAAAAATAAATAAATAAATACAGAAATATTGTCAAAATAAATGGGTATTGGTTGGTGACATTCTAGGTGAGAAAAACGAAACTGAACTTATTTCAAATGCTGCATGCATTGTTTGATTCAAGAGCGGGAATGTTTTTATCTCCATTCAACAGTGTTTTCCAATAGCTTCAAGAGCTTCTAATGAAGACCTTTACATGAAGGCTGGACATGGTGGCATGCACCTGTAATCCCAGTGCTTGGGAGGCTTAAAATAGGAGGATCACTATGAGGAGATCTGAGCAGTGAGACCCTGTAGACCAGGTACCAAATACATAAAAATAAAAAAAATAAATAAAAAAAAAACTTTTAAATGTAATTTCCTTATTTGCCAAACACTGAGTATGGAACACAGTCAGAACTTGAGGTTCACAACATTACTTTCTATGAAGTTAAGAAACATAAAATTGTGAAGATGAATGCACGATGGTTACACTTTTTTCTAAAAGATTAAATTCTATTGCTTTTGTTTCCTGTTGGTACACAAAATATTTTCAAGACAAAAGCAAGTACAGGTTGTTATAAGAAAAATAACTCCTAATTATACTACAATCATATCAACTTTCCAGTATTTCCAGTATCTTCTATTATTAGTTGGAATAATACTCTAAAACTTTAAGAATCAGGAGTAAAAACACTTTGCATCTGTGAATTAAACATGGGTTGTCCTTTTTTTCCCCCCTCTCCAGAGCTATTCGTAGTCATACCAACAATTTGATGGCTAGGATGTGACCTCCCCATCAACCTGTTGGAAAGGAAAGTCCTATGGACATGGTACACAATTACCTGTAAGAATTTATATTGGGCCCAGGTTTAAAGAAAATATTTTGTGAACAAAAATTTATCACATGCTCCTTGTTTTATAGCAATCTTCAATTCAATTAAAGTTGCAGAAGAAAGTTATATTTTTAACTACAAGTAATTTTTAGTCTTCAAAAGAAAACTAACTCATCTGGTTTTTGGTTTTTGTTTTAATTTTAGCAAAGGGTCTACAGGGTTTTCAGGGTCTCGCTACTAGATTGGGCTTGCAGTGATCCACTTGTTTACAGCCTCCCAAGGGCTGGGATTACAGGCGCTCACCACCACTCCCAGGCTCAATCGCCATCTCAGCGTGCCTCGGGAGTAGGGCCAGCACAGCAGACCTGGGGATCGAACCCTCAGCCCCTGCACCTGCTTGCTGGCACTTTAATCTGCTGAGCTACTCAGCAGCTCTTCATCTGATTATTCGCTGGACTTCATTTGCAAATTAAAACTGAAACAAGTCTAGAGGGGGAAAAAAGGACAAGCCAACTTTTAAATACTGAGTAGATGCAATTTTCTAGAATAATGGCTATGCTTTCACAAAGTCAAGTTTATGAGGCAGAAATTATAGCACTAATATTTTCTCTTTTTCTTGATTAGCTTAAAAGTAAAAACCTTCATCATTTGTATTTCTTACAAATATTTTTCTGTTCGCAGACTCCTCCTTCAGGAGCCTCTAATCAAAACTTTCAAATGTGATTTCCTTATCTGCCCAACAGCGAGTATGGGACACAGTTAGAACCTGAAGTCCAGGACATTACTTTCTATAAAGTTAAGCCATTTATCTAAAGATAAATTCAGGACACTGGGTTGACCCTGATGTAACCATCTCCTCTCTTGCTTGCTCGTCCACTCCCAAGTCTATATCTGAAGCAATTTCAATCAGGACAGATTAATAAGCCTCAGTCTCTTCATGGGAAACAACTGGTTCAGAATGAGTCTCCTAATTATTTTGAGTGCCTATGGGTGTTTACTGTGGCTCCAGGCCGAGCTCCCCCACCAGCAGGGAAAATTATCTTTCCACGCCCAGCTAAAAACACAGTCAGAGAGTAACTCCTTTGGTGAGCTGCTGTGTCACCAAATAAGCACTTTAGCTTGGTGTGTGTTTTTAAATGAAGATCTGTTTATTTATTGAGTCAACAAAGCAATTTGCACATAAAAGAATCTGAGCTCCCCATGTGCTTTTTTTCCTAGAAACAACATTCAGAAATGGGTGATCCTTATGACTAGGTTTTTAAAACCACAGTTGCTACGGCTTCCTGTATAAAACAGTTGTCTTATAAAGCAAATGGTAGTTTTCTCAGTCCGTTCCTATTTTAAATCTCTATCCTTGCAAAAACAACATATTCTTCTCTTGACATTATCACTTTTCATGCAACTGGAATGTACCGGTCTTTGCTCTGCCTTCTCAGAAGGTAAATATTAGTGCTCCAGTTTGAACAAATAATCCATGGCTCAGAGCTTGTTGGACGGTGTGTTGTTTTGTGACTATGAAAGTGTGGATCAGTTACCACCTTCCACTGGGGAAGGGTATGGGATTGACCAGAGGCTCAGCCAGCCTTCCCATATCAGGGTTTTGTTTGCTTTAGGCCAGCAGCATAGGCTGAGTGCTCAGAAAAGGAAAAGGGGAAAGTGCCCTTGAGTGAGGCTGACTTTCTAGAGTAAGACTGAAAGCTTTTTATTGAAAAATGAGGTTGTGTTGGAGCAGTGCTTTGTTGTTGCAGGGACTGAGCTCCACCCATGCTAGGTAAATGCTTCACCACTGAGCTACACAACCAGCCCTTTGGTGAGTGCTCAAAGCCCCTGGCTTCTCTCCAAACTTCTCTCCCTGGCAAGTCTCCCTAGGTGACTTTGCAAGGTGACAAATCAGACAGGCCCCTCTGCTCAGCAGTGGCTTCTGAAGGGACAGTTGGCACTGCGCTCCACTGGAGGATCATGAACACTTTTCAAAAATAGTGGTGCTGACAGCCTGGGCAGGCTCTTGCCTTGTAGCTGGGGAGAGGACTTCAGACCCAGGAATGCAATGAGGAGTGCTCA
Organism: Ctenomys sociabilis; assembly: GCA_004027165.1. Classification (NCBI taxonomy): domain Eukaryota; kingdom Metazoa; phylum Chordata; class Mammalia; order Rodentia; family Ctenomyidae; genus Ctenomys; species Ctenomys sociabilis. The sequence continues at coordinate 5,211 of PVKA01010482.1, forward strand.
GAGCCCAAAGCACCGAGCACAGTTAGGACGCCTGTGGAGAGCAGAGCACAGAATCTGAAACATCCCCATTTCCAGAAGGTCACAAGACTTTATTGTTTTACCTGGAACATGAATGTCTTCCTTTCTTTCACCTTACAAGAATGCTGACCTAAGCTAAAACACGTAAACACAGTAAATACATTATTTGTACTCTTTTAGAGTTTAGAAGAGTCCACAGTCTTGCATCGTAACATAAACGGTTCAGGGATATTTACCAACTATTACTCTGTGGTTTGGAAAAATAGAAAACTTATCTGACCTCTTATTTTTTGAGAATTTTCCCTATTTTGTAACTTTAACCATTAAGAGAGCTAGGGGTCTTTGATCTTCCTTAGGCTACCCCAAGATCTCCTTTGAGCTAGCAAGGTTTGTGTTTTTACTTTTTCATTCATTCATTCATTCATTCATTCATTCATTCATTCATTTATTTGATACAGAGTCTTGCTCTGCAGTTTTCTTTCTCACAGAACACAGGAAGTGCAAGGTCTCACCACACCACGTTAGGAAACAGATCACCAGGATCACTTTTAAAACAACAAGTAGATCTTCCGGCTTCCTTAGCCACATTCCCCTTTCTTCCCTATTTCACGCCCTTTTTAAACTAAACTCTTGATTAAAAAGAGACACGTGATCATTGTATTATAAAACCCTTAAGTCAAGGCTGCTACCTAACTGCATTTCGCAATGCATGATAAACTGTATGAACAAGTTACTCTCTCTCCCCCCACCCTTCCCTCCCTCCCTCCCTCCCTTCCTTCCTTCCTTTTTTCTTCTTTCTTTTTCTCTCTTTCTCTTTTCTTTCAGTGTGTCCTCTATGCAGAAAACAATCCTCAGTCAATTCACATTGACCTTTCATATCTACTCTCCAGAACTCTTTTGAACACTTATGTACACTGGGAAAGGCTCTGTGAAAGGAGGGCCAATCCCACCCTTTTCTTCTAGGAATTTACATGAGAGAGAGGAAAAGAGACAGGGAGGGATGGAGAGAGAAAAAGGTAAAAGACCAAGTGAGCGGGGCATCTACTGAACAATAAACACAGCAACTTAAATCAGAATGAGGATGGAGGTACAAGAGTTTTGTGTACTTTCCCTCTGACTATAACGCTGTGTCCAAGTTGTCTGTTTCAGGGGGTAGCACCTGGGCCAGAGGCAGGCAAGGTGGCACTCTGCTGGGCAGAGGTGGGGAGGACCTTCTGTCAGGGCAATAGGATGGGGATGGGAAGTGTCCTGAAAGATGCCTGGTGTGTGCCTTGGCCTCCAGAGAACTGGATGTCCCCAAGGAATGACAGTGATAATACACAGGCTGTTCAAGTTGATACATCCTAATGTACACATAGCCCTGAGTGATTGGATTTCCTATCAGAAGTCCTCTTGACCAAACATAATTCTGATGTAGTTGAGAGTGTCTTATTTGGTTTAGACTTTAGAAATATATGTTTAGGTCCTGATTGGAGACCTGTCATGTGCTTTTAAATCCTCTTTACTGGATGGGGGAGATAGCTCTGTGGCATAAGCACCTGCCTGGCAAGCACAAGGTCCCAAGTCAATACCCTGTATGACATGCCAGTGCAGAACCCCCCAGGTGGGTACATCCAGCCCACCTGGGAACTGAACATGGTATCACATGCCTGTAATCCCAGCACTGGGGGGGAGGGGGGCTAGACAGGAGGATCAGTATGAGTCTGAACTGCATCTGAACTGCATAGCGAGACCTTGTATCAAAAAATATAAAACAAACAAAAAATAAATAAACCCTTCTTACTAAGACACTTGATCAAATTTTGAAGTGTTCAATAACGAGTCCAAAAAGTGTAAGGTCTGCTCCCAGGATTGCCTTGGAGGGGGCACTCTGAAAACGAGTTCTGGAGCCTTGTTTGTCAACTCTCCATATCACTCCTGATTCTCACTTTTCTCCAAAAGGATTAAAAACTGTTAGCTCATTGATTGACTCATTTTTCAGTACTTATCATAGCTTTTTGTGAACTCACAAAGTGTGAAGTGCTTTCTTATGGTTGGTGTTTCATGGTTTGTTTAGCTGTGCTTTGTAGATTAAAACAAATGAAATAAAGTAAATAAAATGCAACAGGATCAGTGCTCTGCCAGAGGAAGCCCGGAGCATGCTGGAATGTCCGGCGCCACTCCCATCCCGTGGAAGAAGACACTCATACGCAGGGTTCAGCAAGCCTTTATCGAGTGTGATGCAAGCCTCTACATGTGTCTGCTATCCGCGGCTCCTACCGTGCAAGCATGGCGGATTTTCTGATACAAGAAGCTACATAGGTTCCATATACCAATCATGATTATACACGTGGCCGATTACTATTGGTAGATCTTACAGCAATGGCGGGCTTATTCCAAATAAGGGAGAGGTTGGTACAACAACAAGAACCAGGAAGACGGATATAGGCGCTATCTTGGCTGACACGATGGGCGGGGGAGCGAGGAGCGGGCGCCATCTTAGAGCGGCTCCCGACACTGGAAGCCAGGAGAAAAGTATGTGCTGTTATCTGGAGGTGTCAGGCAGGACCACGAAGCTCAGCCCAGACTCCTGGCTCTGATGCTCAGAGGACACAGAGGTGACAGTATAGAGAGGCAGCTCCAGGCATGGTGGCAGGGCTATAATCTCAGCATTATCGGAGGCTCAGGCATGAGGACTGCACACCTGAGTTTAGCTTAAGCAACTCAGTTGCTCAGGGAGACCCTCTCTCAAAATAAGTAGATAGATGACAGATCGATGGATGGCTGACAGGTGATTGATATTTTATTGATAAATAGATTGATTGATAGATGACACAAAGAAAGAAAGAAAGAAAGAAAGAAAGAAAGAAAGAAAGAAAGAAAGAAAGAAAGAAAGAAAGAAGCCGGGCGTGGTGGCGCAGGCACTCGGGAGGCTGAGGCAGGAGGATTGTTGTGAGTTCGAGACCAGCCTGAGCTACAAAGTGAGTTTAAGGCCAGCCTGAACTGCATAGTGAGACCCTGTCTCAAAAAAAAAAGAAAGAAAGAAAGAAAGAAAGAAAGAAAGAAAGAAAGAAAGAAAGAAAGAAAGAAAGAAAGAGACATATATGCCTGGGGATGTAGTTCAGTGCAATGCCCTTGTATTCAAATGCCAGTACTATAAAAGGCGGGTGGATCACAAAAAGTAAGAACTTGAAGATGACAGAAAGGAGTAAGGGATCTGAGGAAAAAAATGCAACTGGCAGGCTGGTGATGGTGCTGAAGTAAGGAAAGCATGGCCAGTTAACAGCTAAAAGTGCTAGATGCCAGAGGCCTGCAGTCATTCCCTCTCAATCCTTATATTATAGCTCCTTGAACTACCTCATGTTTGAATAAAGCAATACCTCCCAGTTTGCAGGAGCAAGTCCAAACTCTGATGCCGGTGGCCAAGGGCAGCAGTGCTATCCCCAGGGGTTGCTCCCAGCCAAACCTTTCGCACTGCTGTTCTCCAGTGCAGAAAACTCTCTGGCTTTGCTTCTCTGGGATCTGCCTAGCTTCACTCTACCTGGCCAAGTCTGATTCATCTGCAAAGACCATTCAAACATGACTTCTATGAAGATTGTGGAACCCCTTATAAGAGAGACAGAGAACCTTTTGGAGACCAAGTGCCAAACTGCAACTTATTTTTTGCAAATTGTCAGTGCTGCAATATAACCTGAATATTGAGGTTTTGGTTTAACGAGACAACACGACCCTGTCGGCGCCAATAGGTAGTGCTCACTGGCAGAGCTTGGTGCCACATGTACCCCAGACCCACCACCACTGCCTCATAACCTGTAAGTCAGAATGAAAACTCTCTGTGCTGTCTTGGGACTCTGATCTTAACTGTATTAAATGTGCACATATGTCACTGGATCGATAGCTGATCAATAGCTGTAGACATTACTTGCTGTCAAGTAAGATATTTTAAAGATATACAACCTTAGGCACAGGAGGTTTAAGTAGCCACCCAAGGCTGCACAGCGAATAAGTGCTGGATAAAGGCAGGACTCCAGCAGGCCTGGGGTAAGGTCATGGTCTCAGCCCATCCTCTAGTCCTGAAAACGGAAGCCTGAGATTCACTGGTCCTCTAGTGCTAAAAATACTCCAGGACCGTCTGACACACTGTTACTGACATTAACTTAAATGCCATAGGATACCTTCAAATAACTTTATAGAGTTACATTCTGGTCTTAACTGTGATACAGTAAAGTAACTTTCTAATATTTACCTTCAGTCTCCCTTAAGATGATCAAAATGCATTCCCCCTTATTCAGTCCCCACTAGACCCTCCAAAAGAGCCATCTTTTTGTTTTGTTTTCTGTCCCCTAGATCATCCCCATCAACACACAAACATGCTCCCATTTCTCTTGTCCTAATTTTTTAAAATCACACCCCAGAAATAAAATGTTATTCCCTCTGCACTTCACCTTTTTTTAGTTTTAGCCAAATTTCTGGCAAAAGTTGTTTATACTTGCTCCTCTCCTATCTTTCTCTCCTAAACGCATTTCAATTGGACAATTTCTCAGAAAGTAGATCTAACCCTGGTCACATTCTGACCTTTCCTGTAATTTGTTCAATATCATCAATCAGCTCATTTAGTTTAGTTGCTTGGCTTGGAACCCCTTTTCTCCCTTGAGTTCACCCCCCTTTTTCTCTTCTTTATATTCCCCACGCATAGAGTCTTCTATTGTCTCAACCTCTTTCCTGAGCTCTCAGTTCTAAGCTCCACGGGTTTCAGCCCATGATGCTCTTCTTCCTTCCTGTACTCTGGTCAGCACATCCTCTTACAGCCTGAAAACCAATGGCTGCCAATTTTCACATTACAGTGAGAAGGATCTTCTGAAAACTGAAAGCTGCATCACGCCATCTCTGTTTAAAACCAGCTATAGTTAATCTTACCTAGTTCTGGGGCTGTGTTTGGTTTTTGTACCAGGAATCGAACCCAGCACCTCATGCTTGCCAGCCAGATGCTGTGCCACTGACCTCATCCCAACCCACATCACACTCGGTTTGAAACTCAAATTCCTTTAATGCCTTTACAAAGGCTTCCCGTCACCATTTGCCTCACTTTTAGTTTTCGGATATTGTGTCTTTCCCCTACACCCTATTTGACAGATTTGTGTTGTATGTTTCCCAGCTCAGATCTTCATTTTTCGGATAACTGCATTGAAAGCCCTTTTCCTCCTTAAAGGTTGCACTCAATGCAAGTCCAGCCTGAACTGGAGAGCAAGACCCTGTCTCAAACTAACAAAAATCATAAGCATAAACAGAAGACCAGTGCTCTTGGGGAGAATGACCACAGCTGTCACGTCAGCTGGGCCTGCAGGGTGGGGTGCACAGGGATATTTTCATTTCCCTCAGCTCCTGCATGTTGACGACAGTGTGTCACATGTATTTGGTTCCTACCCACTAGCTGGTATAATGCGGAAGGAAATGTCCATCAAATGTAAACCACAGACAGCTAAACTTTCCCGTATTTGCATGGATTTGTGTCACCAGTATTAAAGTAGACATAAAATTTAAAAACAACAGAGTTTGCATGCAAAAGTATTCTGCAAAAATGAATCAAACAAGGAAGGACATCAAGGGGCTGATGGAAAAGGCAGAGAAGGGAAGAAAGGACCATGAGAAAAGGAATCAAGGTGCACTGTGCCCAGCCACCAACTCCCCACAAAGAATGCAAAGATTAGGGCCAGCGGTATAGCTCAGCAGACTAAGCGCTGCTTAGGAAAATGCAGCGGCCAGGGTTCAATTCCTGCTTCCGCTTGCCGCACCGGCCCCGCCTTCGGGTGCGATGGAGTCCGGGCGTGGTGGCGCACGCATGCCTGTAATCCCAGCCCTAGGGAGGCAGGAAGCAGGAGGATCACTGTGAATGTGGGCTGCATAGTGAGACCCTGTCAAAAAAAAAAAAAAAAAAAACCCCAAAAAAAAAAAAAAAAAACAAAAAATTTGTGTAAAAAACACAGGCCTTTATAAAAAAAAAAAAAAAAAAAAAAAAACCCAAAAAAAAAAAAAAAGAATGCAAAGATTGTGTACTACACACAGGCGCTTATTAACTAAAATAATAAAAAAGAAAATACCTGCAAAACAGCACCCTCCCAAAACAGATTGTCCCTATCCCCCTATCTAACTGTAGCAAATCAGCACCCTCTCTGATTCTCCTGCCTCCCTCTGAGTTTTCCCACAGCCCTTAAGTTTACAGTACATTACATGTCATATAGCAGAAATATTGTGTTATTGATCTTGTCTACCTCCTTTCACTCGCCTATAAGCTCCAGTAACACAGTTTCATTTACCTCCCAAACATTTAAAATGGAACCTAGCCCATGATGAAAATTGGTAACTGTTTGATGAATGAAGAGACATGAAAATAATTCTCTTTTTCAGGCTTTAATTCCTAATATTGAATATGAACACAGTTTATTGATTTATGTCTGTCTTCCAACATGAATAATTTTTTATTATTCTCTCCTGGAGAACCTATAATCTCATTACTACATGTTATATATTCAAATAGAACTGAAAACACCAATAAACTTTGTACAGTCAGAGAGTAGATGAATATTGATGAAATTTTCTGTTCTATATTTATCATGCAATGGCTGTTTGATTTCTGATATCACTGAAAAGTCTAAGCCAAACTTTTCACAAAGAAACAGTAATTTTGAGGTTTTTTTTCCCTCAATCATAAATAGATCTAAAGGTCAGCCAGATAGCTGAGCAGGCTAAAGCAACTACTCAATCAGGTAAAGGGACCTGAGTTCGATCTCCAGCTACCATGCTGGCCCTATCCCCAGGGCACACTGGGACAGTGATTGAGACTGGGTGTGGTGCCTGGCACCTGGAAATCCAGCTCTTGGGATGCTGAAAACAGGAGGATCACTACGAGTCCTATCTGTGCACTGAGACCCTGTAGACCCTGTACTAAATATATGAGAAAAAAGTCTGGCCTCTAAGAATTACATAATATGAGGGGCATATTATTCATTCCCTACAGCAACATCTTCTTGACTTCTCTGTAGACTTTGTACTACACTATGAGGCTGTAAACTGTTATATACAATAGTCGTCATCATCCACTGTTTTCATATACATTTCATATTCTTTGAATATGTGGTTCAGAAGAGACAAGTGATGTTTTTCTTTTCTTTTTCTTTTTTTCTTTCTTTTTTTGCCTTCTTTTGTAGACGACACCATTTGCATTCCTTGAAAAGTTATAAGATTTTGCCATTGGAAAGTAATTATAATCAAGTTGCATCAAAGAAACTGAATGTGACAAAATTTTAGAGGCAGTGAGAGTTACAAAATTCAGTCTTGATAGAGCATGGTTTTTACATTGATATCACATGAATACCATTATTTATCCAAGTTTTTAAAAAATATTTTATTATTTGGTGGCTAGGTAGATATGAGGGTGGCAGGGTGGCAAGGTTTTTTTTTCATAGTTTGGGTCACTATTGTTCCTCTCTGCACATACTGTTTTCAAGAATGATAAAGGGCCATGTATTTGTTTTTATTATTATTTTGTTTTGTTTTGTTTTGTCTTTTTGAGACTGGGTCTCACTATGCACTTCAGGCTGGCCTTAAGCTCACTTTGTAGCTCAGGCTGGTCTCCAACTCACAACAATCCTCCTGCCTCAGCCTCCTGAGTGCTGGGATTACAGGCCTGCGCCACCATGCCTGGCAGGACCATGTATTTGGATGAAGGTCCATGGTGGTCTTTATTGGGAGGGCTTCGCCAGGGTCTTTCAGAGACAGCAGCTCGAGTACAGCATTTCCTCTCAGAATCAACTCTGCAAGGGAGAGCCTGGAGTTGGTAGGTCAGCGAACTCACAAGGGCTTTACAGTGATGTGCGGTTTTATTTGAGTGCCAACCACACTACTTCATTCTTTCAAAAAAATGCATTTTATCTGCTTCATGCCAATTCTGGCTTGGATGCCAAAAATCAGATAGTTTAAAATGGATACAACACAAATTTTCTTTTCCCATAGAACTTCATCTCTGCAATTTTCAATTGTTTACTCTAAGTAATGTAATTTAATTTGATTAAATCTACCAATGTCATTGGGAGTGTGGGATAACTTCTAAAAAATACAAAGATAACCTACATCTAGTGCTTAGATACCATTTCCATTTCTAGAGTAAATGACAGCGCCATACCTAACATAGGGAAACTTAACAGTGATTACACAAAGTATTTTCAATCTGATCTTAAGAGTATCCTTTTGTTGTTAGTAACTTAATTTAAATATTTTTAGCAAGTTAAATATCTAGCCCTAGTTCATTTCTTATGAGTAATTTCTTTCTGAAAAATTCTATTGGAGAATGGATTGAACAGTTGACAGAATAACCAAAGTACTATCTCAAATTTTGGGGAGCAGAGTCAGTCATTTGTCCTGTCTAGGTAGCCCTGGCTGATCAAGTACAGAGCAGGACTAGAGCCAATGACAGCAGAGTTCCCTTGCTAGTGCAACTCTTTAGTTCTACTCCCTTTAATTGTCTCAAATTTCCATTTTTTAAGTGTTAAATTTCATCCTATATTTTTCTACTGTATGCACTCATATGCACTGTTCAAACTTCTATTTTATAGTTGTATGAATCTGTAATGCACATCTAGATTTTACCACTTGTATGTACATGAAGTTTTATAAGATTCTTTGATTTTCTCTGTAGCTTTTCCATTTCATGCATCCATACATATAAGTGTGTGTGTGTGTGTGCATGTGTGTGTATGGCAGTGAGTGTAAGTTCACTTGAAATGTTTTGTGGAAAAATGGTGACAGTAAAATATGTTACTCATTCTACCTTCCTATGTTTTGACCGGAAAGAACATTTCTATCTCCTTATGTGTTGCTGTCAGCCTAATGGCTGACTCTTGACTTTAAGCTCCGTTTTGAATTCTCAAACTTACCAGCTTGGAAATTTTGGTCATGACACAAATTAGTTAAAAAATTCATTCAGAACTGATTCAACTTGGAGCCAGGGAAGCCAGTGTCCAGTGCCCGGCCACCTGCCTCATCTCTGCCTTCGTGCTGTCTCTCAGTGCTCTCCTTCGCTCCCTTCTTGTCTTCTCTACCCACATGCACACAGCTCTGACTCACCCTTGTGTTCCTGACATCAGCACCCCCAGACAGGCGCTCTTCTTGTAGTCTCAACACTATTCCAGGACAGGAGTAGCACCCCCAAATCACATGCACAGCTAACACAGAACTAGCAGTTCTTCTAAATGATTCCTGAAAGGAAAATTATGGGTAATTCTGATTCTCTTCACCATTCAGCCATAATCTTGTTTAGATGCATTTGATAAAAATCAAAACTTTTTTTCAACATGATTAATATATTCTTTTAGAATTGACACCATTTTGATGCAATATTATTTAATTTCTCCTAGCAGCGTTAACTTTTTCCTTTAGAATCAAGTAGTCATTTACAAAAGGTTAATAATAAGTATGAGATTGTGGGATCCATTGCCATCATGATTGACATAGTAACTCACCAAACCCACAAGCTCATGACCAACTGACTTCTTCAAAGGAAAATGATGGTCACTGATGTCCTTCACCCTGGGAAAGCAACAATACCTAAGGCATAAATTCAGGAAAACTCACCAAAATACACAAGATCACACCAGACATCATTTTTGTGTTTGGTAGTGGCAAGACGACTGGCTTTGGCATGATTTATGATTCCCTGGATTATGCGAAGAAATATGAGCCCAAATATAGACTTGTAGGACACGGCCTGTATGAGAAGAAAAAAGACCTCAAGAAAGCAGCAGAAGGAACACAAGAACAGAATGAAGAGAGTCAGAGGCACCTCAAAGACCAATGTGGTTGCTGGCAGAAACCCGGAGTAGAGATTCTGCAGTGCCTATCTGCAGTGACTGTGACTTTTTCACGAGAGGATTTAATGAACTGTAAAACCTTCAATAAATGAATAAGAGATTGGAAAACCACATAGAAGCCTTCTGGTAGAAAGACAGGCAGAGCTGGGTCCACAGCAAATCCTTGGTTCTAAGAGAGGCAAGCAGGATTGAAAGAGGTGCGTTGGGCCCCAACAGAGCTCTTGCCAGCCCGCTGAGGCCAACATTAAGAAAGCAGAGGTTCAAAATCTTCATTTTTGGAAGATATTATAATGCATTATCTATTTAACAATTCTCCATAACTAAAGAAGAGTGGGTCCCCCCAGGTGGCAGTGTCCGGGATCCATTTCTCCCCAGTGGAAGAGAAAGGACCTTGCTATAATTGAGGCAGGATCTTTTCTGCACCCTTGGATGAGCTCCTCTTTGACACACTCAGGAGGAAGGGATTTGAGAGCCTAGCTTCTGAATGCATCGGAGGAGGGTTTGCTGGTAAAAGATCAGCTGTCATTCAAAAGATTCGAACTACTTCATAAACATTTTCTTGGACTGGGGAGATGGCTCAGTACAATAAGCGCTTCCCTGGCAAGCACAAGGGCCTGAGTTCACACGCCGGTTCCAAAAAAAAAAAAAAAAAAAAAAAAAAATTCTTCACAGATACCCTTCATCATGTCTCTTCTGTTTTGTTTTAGAAAGCAGATGACTATTTGGTTTAGATAGTTTGGGGGATGATTCCGTGTTTTCCTAAAGTTCCTAAATAAACCTCACTGAAAGCCCCACCATTACCCTTCCTTGTCCTCAACTCAGTAAGAATGAGACTAGACAATTAGACGAGAGTGCCTCCATCGCCATCACAGAAGCCCAGGGGAGGACTTTCTTCTTGCAGCTGTGATTTTTAATTCCTACACACTGAAGCTGGTACAAGTCGTGAGCAACAGCACCACTTCAGCGCAGTAGAACACAGCTCTTTATGGGCTCCAGCAGCTCTGCCTAAAATGCCACCTTGACTCATAGGGAGTCTAGTGTGTCCACATTTGTATTGAATTGGTGTCAACCTTTATTTTAGCTTCTTCCTCAGTCTCTTTGGCCACTTCCCCGCCTGATCTATTCTTCTTTCTCCTACCAAGGTTTAGGCATCGATCTTCTGAACTGCCTCCGGCTCCGTGAAAATTTTAATATACCGAAACATGTTTTTCTCCCTTCCCTCGACCTACATCTCGTCCGCTCCAGGACTCAACATGCCTGAGCTCAGCAAAGTCTCAACAGCCCTCGTGCAGCTCGACCCAGCGCCTGAGCACAGGTTGCAGCTTGTTCTAAGACTTCTCCAGCCCCACCCTGCTACGCCTCTCCACCCACCGCCTCTGCCCCCACCCCTGTCTCCACCCTGAGATAGTCACACCTTTATCTTAACTCCCCACCCCGGGAGCTAGTCCAGCTGTCCACTGTTCACTGGAGGAGGAAAAAAGCTGAGACAGCCCGAAAAACTCGGAGGAGGCCGGGGAGAGGGAGGGGATCCAGAGATTCTTTGGCAGTGACAAGAAGTATCAGTCGCTCTTCAACCCAATTCATATACACATACACTGGAGAAAATATAAATTAACCCAATACACTGCAGATAAGAATTGGCTGTATCATATATCTCATATAAAATTAATTCACATTAATTCAATAACACTCTTCCGGGGATTGAACTCAGGCACTTGAGCTTCCCAGGGAAGTGCTTATTCCACTGAGCCATCTCCCCAGCCCACACTCTTAAAATAATAAAAATTAAAACTGTATATACATATGCTCTATTCCTCATATATATATATATATATATATATATATATATATATTCACATAAATCTCATAAATCTGATTTAAACACTGGCATTAGCCCTATTTACCAATAAGAAACTGATGTGCATATAGCTTAAATAATTTTTTGAAGCTCACATAGCAAAGAAATGATTGAACCAGGGTTTGGACCCAGGCTAACACATTTCATGACCTGCCCCTGCATATGACATATGATTTAGTAGTATTTCGTAGAATTATAGTCATAAAATTAGGTCTAGTGCTATATATGGATAGTTTTAAAGTTTCATACATCTTTATGATCAAGTAATTTTGATGACATGCACTTAATTTATAATCTCACTTCTTTCCTTTCAGGGTGAAATTTGCAGGGAACCCTCACACAGAATTTTTTTGTTTTTAATTTGGAATGATGTAAACTATTTTAATGCAACAAAGTGCTATTAATAAGATAATTCCTTCTAGGTAGCTACTTTCACAAATTACAATATAGGTCATCTTAGAACAGAACAATATTATAAATAGAATATTAGATTTGAACTAATATCCTAGTGTATCTACAAATTGAGTAGCGTTTTGAAAAAATAAAAATAAAGATCACTATGAATTACTGTCCAGGCAATCTTAAAATCAAGAGAATTAACAAACTGAATAAAGACCTAGTTCTGCTTTTAACAGCAAAAACAACAAACCTTGGCTTCCATATTTCAATTATTAGTCTGATATTTTAGTTAGTGGTTGGAGTTTCCATTCTTTTTATACCTGTGAAAATAATACAACTCCTTTTGGTTCATTTTAGAAATGCCTGGAGAGTATCCTCATCATCTTCTTCTCAAAATATCTTGCAATAATTTCAGTCTTATATCTGAGTTGTAATTTTTCTGTTCTAGTAAAAATGGTTATGCAATCTTGAGTTAAGAAGCTAAACTGGGGCTGGGGAGACAGCTCAGTAGAATAAGCACTTGCCTGGCAAGCACAGGGTCCTGAGTTCAATCCCCGGTACCACCAAAAAAAAAAAAAAAGGAGAAGAAGAAGAAGAAGCAGCTAAACTGATACATAAAAAAAGATTAAAGGAATCAGAAGATCTGAACTGATCTTGCATCAGCCATTTTCATACCTCAGGCCCCTTGTGTCTTCTGTAAAGAGGCATCCCTAAATAAAAACAACTCTCCCCAAACCTGAGACTTGTTTCCTCTAAAATTACAAGGAGTACATCTGTATAATTAATCATCAAGGTACATAAAAGTAACAACTTGATATCTTATAAGATACAAATTCTATCATACCAAAAATCATCAGGCAATTATATACTACATTACGAACAAACTATAACTTTTCCTAACAATCTCAAAGTTCCCTTTCTCTTAATTTAAAAGAAAGTGTACTTATGACAGAAATATTTCATTCCTAACATCACAAAGTGTCAGAGCTAGAAGCTGCTTCCTTTCTTCTAGCTTAGTATTTCCATCTTCCAGAAGAGAAACCTGACACTCAAGAGTTTTGGCAACTCCACCACAGGCATATCATTTAAAAGTGAATGGCTGTAGGGCTATAAAAATCAACCACAACTTTCTTGAAAATTACCAAGAAAACTCATCGTCAATATCATAAATGATGTGGTACTTTTAAAAACTTAGTTTATCTTCTTATGGTCTCTATGTCATTAAAGTATTTGAAGTGCTTTGTCTTTAAACCTAAGTTCTGTATGAGTAATATAAGTTGGTACAGAAAAATAACAAGTACAATGTGAAGTTACTTCTATAGGGAACACCTACTCAGAAACAAGTTTAGCAAGTTCTTACTGAGACCATCCATTAACTAGACCTATTAATTTAGCAAAATAATAGTAATACTGTTATAAAGCAAATGTGGTAGCTGGTGGGATAATAGGATTACAGTGAACACAGAACAGGAGGCAAAGCCTTCCTGAATTGCACAAGATTTTCCTTTCCAATTCAATGCGTACAGGCATCATGAGCCCTGAGTGAGGTAACCCTTGCACGTATGGTATCACCCTGTGAAGCATCACCATACAGATTTAGGCAGTGAAAGGACAAATATGCAATTAGGCACTGAAGTCCATCTAGTAGGCAGGGTCCCTCATTTCAATATAGTTTGAAATGAGGAGCTTAGCGTTAGCATCTCTTGAACTCAATACAGCTTCTGGGACCAGGGAAACCCTGGCACACATCACTTGTGCAGTGAGTGCAACGAGTGCCATGGGTACCGTATTTACGTCAAGTGCTCCCGGAAAGCAGGAGGCCCTAGGTTGAGAAGATGGATAAAGCTCTCGCGATCTACAGGTTTCCACATTGCTGTTGAGTATTTGCTGGTCCTTGACACGACCTGGAACTTATTAGAGCCCCTGCTGTTTTAGAGAGCTGCCATCGTTCTTTAAGTGCCGCCGCTTCCTGAAAGTTCAAAGACAGTTAAGTAAACTATGCATAGCATCCTTTGCAAAATCCCATAAAAGATGATGATCAATTCACTTTCTAATGAGTACAGAAGTAGATATTTTATATGAAATACTTGGTATTTGAAGGCTAGGACTTGAGGTGCTCAATGACTTCCATTAAATTTAAAATCTTTTCATGCACCACCTCTGTGTAGCAAAATGCATATGAAAAATAAGTGCATTACCAGGATTTATGTATATCTTTATTTTCACCTTCAAAACTTACATTCTTCGGGCTGGGGAGATAGTTGGGTGATCTAAGTACCCGCCTGGCAAGAACAAGGACCCAGGTTTGATCCCCAGTGCTGCATGCCATGCAATCTCAGATCACCAGGGGAGTCATGCTGACCCCAAAACCAGACATGGTAGCACATGCCTGTAATCCAGCACTGAGTAGGCTGAGACAGGAAGACCACTTTGAGTCCAAGCTGTGCAGCGAGACCCTGAATCAAATACATACATAAATAAAAGATTAAAAAGTTATATTCTTCTATATATTTTGAATACAAAGCAATGCTATTAAGGATTATTTTAATAAACTTATTAACTTTTTAACTTTAAAACTTGAACCTTTTAAGAATTTTCAATCAAATATGTGATGGAAGGGAGTAATGTAAGCATCAGATAAGGAAGATCTGAGGGAATCTAAATTTCTTCCCAATTTTGCAAACTAACAAGATATTTGTTCTGTGTCCATTTTTTCCTGCATTCTTACTTAATCATACCCCATAGTCAGTAACATTTTATTTAAAATGTTAAATACATTGGGCTGGGAAGATAGTTCAGCAGAATAAGTGCCTACAAAAAAAATAAAATAAACACTGTAAAAATTGAGATGCAGGTGTACTGCAAAGAAATTGCCTATGTGTCTTTGTTAAGTGGTTAGTTTGCAAATATTTATCAAGTTTTTATATGATATTTACTAGAAACAGCATCTACTCAAGAGTGGTCAATAAACATTTTTGGAATACTAAAATCTTTTTTGATGAATTACTATTGGTTTTAAAGACTATCTTACATCCTTTCATGCTCATGGTTTACATGTTCAGCAGTTCTCAGCTGGTTTCAAATTGTAAGATAGAAGTTCTCCTGGGCTAGGAAGATAGCTCAGTAGAATAAGCACTTCCCATGCAAGCACAAAGGCCTGAGTTCAATCCTCATTTCTAAAAAAAAAAAAAGAAGTTCTTTTAAATATCATATGGCTTTTATTTATGCTTTTAATTTTTTAAGTGTTTATTAATTTATTTGATACAGGGTCTCCCCCCAGAGCTCAGACTCATAATGATCCTCCTATCTCAGTCTACCCAACACTGGGATTACAGGCATGCACCACCACGCCCAGTTTGGGGCCTACATGGCATGCCCTGGGTTCCGGGGCCGACACAGCATGCGATACTGGGGATCAAACTCAGGTCCTTGTAATATAGGGGAAAAAATTATCTTAGTGGATGACCTCCAAATGACACAGGGAAAAAATGATCTTGGTGGATGATTTCCAAATGATATAGGGGAAAAATGAAACTCCCGACCTGAAAGGTACCTGAGACAAGTTCATATTCTCTAAAACCAAAGAATGAATTTTAGGAACAAACAGAGGTTAAAAGCAGAATATATTTATTGTGGCGAAAGAAAGCTCCTGTCCTAGAGAGGGACAGAAAGGGGGCCTGAGCAGGTTGTTACCCTTGAAGCTGTCTCTTCCAGGGACTTTTATAGAGTAAAAGAGGACTTTTATAGACCTCACCATGTGGTGAGGTCTAAGGTGGTGGAGAATATGGAAATTCGCTTGAATGGGCATGAGGTGGGATAAAACTATGGTCAGCCAATGAGATTTGAAGCACCATTGCTCAGGTAAAATTTATTAAGTCCAGTACCAAATAAGGAAGTAAGTCACATAGCAAGTGGACATGAATATGGGACAGGGTCTCTTCCTGTTGGGGGTTGGGTTAGGGACTCATTTGGGCTCTTCCATGGTGATTGATACCTATTTAGAATATCAATCCCTGATGCCCATCAGTAGTAAAGTATGTAGCGGCATTTGTTTCCTCTTTTGTCTTGAGATCTGACCCATATGGGAGTGTCTGTCTCTTCCAAGTTGCAAAGTCACCTTGTCTTCCACATTGTCTCCTTGAGGGCCTGGCCCTGTCTGACCGCCTATAATATTTTTATCTAATTCAGCTGCCTACAACACTTGCATTTGCCAGGCAGGCACTTAGACAGCCAAGCTACCTTCCCAGGCCCCATTTATGTTTTTATATCCTCCTACTGCTATCTCTCAAGAAAATATTTAATGAAGAAGTTGTAATTAATCAATTTATAGTTTAGCTTATTATATTTTTTTAAGAAAGCATACCTTTTTGAATATTTGCAAATTTGACTCTTTGGAAATTTACTAAACTTTTTTATTCTAAATAATTAAGGATATATAAACTTGGGTCTGTCAATTATTTAGTCTATCATAAACATATCAGAGACTCCATAGAACAATTTAAGAGGGTAAAATTGAGTTCCTCTGATGTGGAGATAATTCATAATTCAAATATAAAAACAAAAGTGAAAACTTTTCGCCATGGAACATCAAGTTCTCTAGACTAATTTCCTTAAGGTATCTTGGGTCCTTAACACCTGGCATAGCACTTTTTTTTTTTTTAATGTATTTGATACAGGGTCTCACTACTCAGCTCAGATTCATAATGATCCTAGTTTCAGCTTTCCCAGAGGTGGAATTACAGCCTTGCACCACCACCCGCAGTCTCTGCGGCCTGTTCAGCACACCTGGGGGTGAGGCCAGTGCCGCATGTGGTGCTGGAAATTGAACCCCAGACTCTGTGCTTGCCCAAGCAGACACGTAGTCCACTGAGCTATCTCACTAGCCTTAGAATAGCATCTTACACTAAATAAGAACTCAGTCTGTGGCTCCTGGATGCGTAAATAAATGACTGAATCCTGCTGCTGAGACTTTTTTTCAGCCAGGTTTGTTGGTGCAAGTCTGTAGTCTCGGCACTCAGGGAACTCAGGCAGGAGGAGCGTTGCAAGTTCGAGATCAGCCTGCACTACAAAATGAGCTCAAGGCCACCCTGAACTGAATAGAGACCCTCTCTCAAAAAGACAAAAAAAATGAACAAAACAAAAAATATTGTTTTCTGTTTTAACAATCAGTGAGTATACTTACAGCAAGTGAGTGTTTGCTGCAGTCTAAGGAGCAGCTGGAATCTCATCCATGCCACAGGAGGTGGTTCTTCTTTTGCCATTTTCCTCTCAGCAAAGAGGGTTTCTCCTCAGAGGAGAAGAAACTCCTGAAATTCAAGCTACTTCTCCCCAAGGATCTTTGCAGATGCAGACCTGACCCAAGCAGAGCTTGATGGGTAAGGCCTCCTCCAATGACAAAAGGGCTCTCTTTCCAGAATTAGAAAGAAAGATGTGGCGATTTCACAACAGGACATCTAGAACCATGGAATTTTTTCTGAGTTCCAAAGTCTTCACACTAAACAAAAAACAACCAGGGAAGGGGAATCTTCAATATAATGCACAGATTTGGCAGCAAGCACGTGACACACAACACATGCATGTGCACGAGTACAGACACATGGTACCCTACCCCCAGCCTACAAACATCCTCTGGGAAAAGAAAAGCAGCACATAGCCAACAATGACAGATCCCTAAGAAAGCATTAGGAAAGGAATAGCTAGCATTTAAGAACATTGTTTTGCACTGAGGTTGTATGAATGGCATGGATATGAAACTTTCCCATCTGGGCTGTCATTCTCAGCCTGTGCTGAGGAGGAAAAGCTTATCACCCTAGGACACTCCTCACATGAGCAACATACACCACCTGTTGTACAAGCTCCAAGAAAGTAGTACTGGATGTTCAGGAAAGTAATTTTGATGTGGGCTGGCATTAGCGAGCGAGTAATGACTGCAGAGCCACCTGCAAGGGTGTGTCTGGGTGAGGAAACATCAGCATGGGACTGAAGAGGACAATGGCCCACAAGGCATTCCAGGTCTGTAAGGCCCTTGGCCACCCACTCTCGGGCTAGAGGAGGCTTCCCACCTGGGTTTTCCATAGAACAGGGCCTGTTTCAGCAAGAACAGTTGCTTGCCCTGTTCTGCCTCTTCCAACTCTCCGGGCTTTGGCCCTTGTATCTCCAGCAGCACCCCACTTGCCTCTTTTTGCATGCCCCTTCACCTGTAGAATTCTCCACCTTCCATTTGGGCCCAGTTTCCTCTGTGGAAACTCCACTCACCTTTAATACAGATTAATGCTTTTGCTGTTTTCACCTATAATATTTGCATAAACTTCTATTACCGACAATGCCACAGAATATTTTAATTCATTTCTTACCTACATATAGTTTCCCGAACAGGTTGTTCTAGACCACATACATCATTTGTCTCCTCATAGACTCAAATGCTAGCACAATGTATTCTCAGTAAATAGGTGTTGGTGCATTTTGCTTCAGGGTCAGTGGGGACAACTCTCTGAGCCCCTGCTGGCCTCCACTGACTGAGGGCACTCCTGTTGCCAAAGGCAACCTTTCTTGCCCACTGATGATAATCACTACCTCTTTCCCTATCTATACTCTCAAGACAATGTCCTCATGTTCTTCGAGATTCTCAGACAGTGGCTAAGATTGCTGAAGGCGAGAGCAGAAGAACTATTTGGCTATCTCTACTACAATAAAGACCATGAGGCTTTGAAAAACTAATATGATCAAGTTCCAGCAATTCCCATTGGCTGTTAGACCATTCACAAGCATATCTTCGATTTCATCTCTTACCACTTCCCTTCATAAGCTTCACTTCATCTCGATTGAATTAGCAGAAGTTGTATAAACCTGTCATGATATACATTCCCATCAACATCTGCTTATCTATAAACAAGCCATCATCTTCATTTCACAAATAAGAAAACTTAAGGCTCAAGGACTTGAGTTGATTTACCCAAAGTCTTACAGCAGAAGACCCTGTGTGACTCCAAGGCTTATCTTACTTCTCTCTAAGCCAAGCAATTTCCTCTAATTAACAGAAGTATTTAGATACTTGAGACTGTTGTAAACTGTCAAAAGCAGCTACAACCATGAGAAGTGCCATAGGGGCGGAGCCACGTAGGGCCTTTGGAGCTCACAACTCAGTGCTTTGGATGTTCCAGTTGGAACTATGGGATTTAATGCTTGCCCTGCTGGATTTTGAACTTGTGTTGGTCCCAGTGTTTTGTATTCCCCTGTTGTTTGCAACTTTTGGATTGGTAATGTTTATTTCATGCCTTTGAATGTTGGATGCGTTTAACTTTTCTTCTGTTACAGGGGCTCACAGTTAAGAGTTTGCCTTGGATCTTAGAAGAGACTCAGATTTGGACTTTTCAGCCATGCTGAAACTGTTGGGACTTTGGCAACTCTTAAAGATGGACTAAAATGTCTTTTGCACAAAAGGATGTGAATGAGACTTTGGGGATCCAGGGGTAGACTGTTATGGTTTCTAGTTGTCCCCCCAAAGCCTCATGTAGTCATGGGGTGGGGACTTCTAGAGTTTGTTATTAACTCACTATCCACTGGGATTATGTGTGATCCAAGGCTGGGATTATGGGTGTGAGTACTTCCCCCAGCCTGGGGCAGAGAGCCTGAATGTAATATAAGAGACAGAGAGAAGACTTTCTGTAGCCATTGCTCTTGTTGCATTGTTGTTGTTCTGCCACCATGAACTGCTGCTCTCTGCCATGTGCCATTCTGCCTTGAAGCCAGCCAAGTAGGGACTGAAACCTGCAGTAACTGGGAGCTAAATAAACCTTTTCTTCCTTCAAAAAAAAAAAGAATACTTTTTCATTTGCATAATAGTTACAATATATATATACCAAGACAACTTTAGGAATCAAATCTTCTTAACCATGTTTCTATGCCAGAAACTGAAGATACTTCCCAATTACTTTAGGAGTTTACTATAAATATAATTTCTTGGTCACTTTCTTTAGAAATATGGATTTAATAACATAATTGTGACTTTAGAATCCACACTTTAAGCACATTTCCAAAAATAGTTTTCTAGATAATTTATTAATCAAGACACTACCATTAAATTTAATAGCTCTATATAGAAGTGAATATTTTGATGGTAAAGTATTTGCTAAGATCTTGCAATTAATCTTTGATATCAGTTTGATTAGTCCAAGTTCTTAGTCCTCAGATTCACTCAATCCAAGATCCCTGATAGAACTAGGTGTTACCATTACACTTATTCTCTCTTAATAACTTTGATATATGTAGATTTTTCTGGGTGTTCTTCACACTGGCTGCAAGTCTACAATTCTGTGACTCACAACATACAAGTTTGACTGCTTGGATGTGCGATTCCAGAGGTTAGTCATCAGCATTTCGTAGTACCTACCTGATTGTATCGTGGAATTTTGATGATGTCTGCAGTTGCTTGAGTTGAAAAACCCTCCCAACAACCAGAAACATGTTTTAAAAACCTGCTCCCTGGTTTCTTCATGTAACTTCTGTCATCACTGCCAAAATTAATTTGATGCTTATTGACTGCAACTTATTTTTTTAAGTCACCGACAATAGGAAAAAATCACACACACACACACACACACACACACACACCCCTACCTCACTGCTTCAGTGACGTAAAGTGATGAAAACAGTAATGCTTTAACAAGTACAAGCACCTCAAGCACTTTATTCAAGAAGGAATGATGTAGAGTTTCTAGGGAAGTAACCATGAAACGTGGAGTCAAGAGAGATACTGTTAGAGCTAAGGTGGCAGAATCTGAAATGAGGCTTTAATTCAATTTAACCAAAAACATTTATCACACATGCTGGACCCTCATATCAGGAGAGCCAAGAGAAAGACAAGACTCTGTTAACCTCCCAGGAGCACAGACACACAGGCCTATTCACACCATGAATCACACCACCACAAACACCTGTTCGCACAGCCACATCTACGCCTTGTGAAACCATTCCACTTTAACCAAGGAAAATCTACTACAAAGATTTTACGGTCAAAATCCATTCACCCTATAGAAATCCTATTATTTTTACCTCGCTGAGTCTCCTACCCATCATACCGCATTTCTTCAGAATTAATCACTTACTGGATCTAGTTTTCATTTCCTTCACTTTCCAGAATGTACCGCATAATCAGATGTTTGAGTAAACTTGCCCACGTTAACCTCCTTAACATTCAGGGAACATCTAGAACTCATCAAAAAGCATCAATTTTCAAATCTGGTGGCTGCTTTCTATGATTTCTTTTTCACCCTCCCAAACTTCTCAACAAAATTTGAAGCACAAACCCTTTATGCTTGAGACTCCATTTTATTTTAATTCATGTATCCATTCATTCAAAAATATTTGTTGGGCAATTTCATATGGTATGGCTACAGAATATAGCTTTCATCAAAACATTGTTGCCATTCTTATGGACATAGTGCCTTAATGATAAGGGTGGCATGCGATCATTCACACAAATAAACGTAAACTTGCAGCTACAATAACTGCACAGAGGACATGCTCATGGCAGGGAGAGCGTGTTATAGGTGGAAGGTTGTACAAGATGAGCCTGGAAAGGTGGGTCAGTGTTAGATAATTCGGGACCTTGTAAGCCAGACTAAGAGCATTTGTTCATCTTCATCCTCAAAGACATTGAAAAGTGTTTTATGCAAAGTGATAGATTCAAATGTTCTCTTTGAAATAAACGCTGGCCATTAGTGCACTTAACAGGCTTTGGGCTGACCGGAATAGACACAGTCCTGCCTGCTGAAAGTTACAACAGCAACAATAGTGAGGGGTGAGAATTACTTGGCTGGGAGAGGGGTGCTCAAGATGGAAGAAAGAGAATGAGGTTGAGAGACATGTTCAATGTCAAGTCAATAGACCTTAGTGATGGAAAAACAAGATAAAAAGATCTAGACAACAGTCTTAGGCTTCTGTCTCACACAATGAGCTAGAGAGTGGTCTTACCGCCTGGGAAGTAGACTCTGGCCAAAAATGAAAACATGAGTTTTCAGTTCACTGAGTTTGAATTATATTTAAAACTTTCAAGAGAAATATCAATTAAGAATTTTATTGTAGAGATCTGAAGTTTGGAGAGGAAAAAAAAAATCTCTGAATTTTTTCTATTGCATAACATCACTCTTTTTTTTTTTTTTTTTTTTTTTTTTTTTTTTTTTTTTTTTTTTTTTTTTTTTTTTTTTTTTTTTTTTTGATGTTTTTAGTACA
>PVKA01010482.1:27657-64398 GCA_004027165.1 Ctenomys sociabilis
GGTCTCGAACTCACAACAATCCTCCTGTCTCAGCCTCCCGAGTGCTGGGATTACAGGCATGCACCACCACGCCCGGCACCTGTGCTTTCTTAAGCATGCACTTTAGTCCACTGAGCCATGTGGCTGGCCCTTATATAACATCACTCTTAAAAGAAATTACAGAAAGGAAAAGAAGTAGATGACAAGGTTTGAGGCCAACATGTTAAACTGGAGGCCAAGGAAGAACACAGTAGCAAAGAAATAGAAAAGTCATAGCAGGAAAGTGGGGAAGACAGTCGGGAAAACATTGGTGCTTGTCCAGTTGTTCTCCTATCTCTGGGACCATTCTGAAAACTTTCCATCTAGAGGCTCTGCCTTTGATCTAAATCATACCGGACAGGCCTGGTTTTACCACTTTATTGAAGCACCTTTTCTGTCTTCTTTGCTGCCTCCTCTTCATTTTTGCTAAGCAAATGTAAACATCAGAGTTTACCCTCCAGCGCTTTCACACCTTGTACTTCTAGATGATTTCCTCCATCAATGCAATTTACCATTTTTAAACTGACCACTTTTACATATACTTTTCCAATATTCCTTTCTTCAACAGTCAATGGACACTTAAAATGATCTAATCTATGTGTTGGCTAATACTATATATCTGTAACACAACAGCATGGCAATTATGAGGCTTAAAACACTGCCATTTCTTATTATAAGACAAAGGCCTGCTACTAGAGGTGGATCAGAAGGATTTAAATTAAACATGTAAATCCTTGTCCTGTAAATAGATTTATCTGAATAATTCTAGACATGTTCTACGATATACAAAGATATGCATACACAAAATATTTTCACTTTCACACAAGTGTTTATGTTGTACACATTATTTTGGTTTTCACACATCTGACAACTTAGCCTTCTTTCTCTATCAGTATAGAGTGCTACATCATTTTTTGTTTGACTATGAAAATTACCCCAATTTACTTATCCAGTTCTTTTCTGATGAACATTTGGACTGTTACCAATCTTTTAGTCTTACAACAATAATCCAAACAACATCCTTCCATATAACTTTCAACTGTATGTATTTTAATCAGTATATCCAGGGCTAAATTGAGAACACAGAAAATGTTGTACCAAACTGTGTATACATTCAAACGTTTGTTACCTATCATCAAATTGCTGTCCCAGAACACTGAATCAGCTTACACTTACACTTCCAAAGAGACGATTTCTTATTTTCCTACTTTCTCTCCAACAATAAGCAGTATCTGATGTGTCTGCAATCGAATGCTAACATGGCAGGTGGGACATGCTCTGCTTGCGTGGTGGTTATTGTTCCCGTGATTGATCATCTTTTCTATTAGCCATCTTATTACTATTTTTACATGACTGGCCTGTGCAGATGTTTTGCCGGTTTTTGGATCACCAACTTTCTTTACAGATTTATGAGAGCTCACTGCATATTATAAAGTGGACCTTTGTTGAACATGTAAGAAATGTTTCCTAGTTTACCTTTATTATTTTTGCTATGCTTTCTTACCATATATATCTTCATTTTTATGTTGATAAGACTTATCAATCATTAGGCTAAGCATGGTAGTGCATGACTGTAGTCCTAGAGTTTCAGAAGCTGAGGGACAAGGATTGCTACGAGTTCAAGGCCAGCCTGGGCTTTGTACGGAGTTCAAGGCCAGCCTGAACAATGTAAGTTCTTGTCTAAAAATTTTTTTAAAATCACAATAAAATTTAGTAATTTTTCTAATTTATGAGTTCTGGATATCACTTCAAGATATTCAAATATTTGACTCAATTCTTTTCTTCTATAATGAGCTTCCTTTACAGTTAAATATTTCCTCCACAGGAATTTTTTTTTGATATAAGAAATAGGCTAATTCTGTTCTAAGTGCCTAGCTGTGTGTCTCCACACCATCTTTTGCATTATGTATATTTTTCTCAGTAATTTAAAAAGCCATCATCTTTCCAGATCCAAGATCTTTTCTAAACATATATATTAAATGTATTCCTGAAATGCTAGATCTATTCATTGCTTTAAAATTTATTTTCCAGTTCCAAGTTGTCTTAATTACTAGTGTCCTAATGGTTACTACAACATTAGGTTTGAGCTCACACATATGTGCTTTTCCAGAAATTTCATTTCTGTTCTTGATGATATGTTATTCCATATGAGACATGGAACAGTTTTGTCAAATTTTACACCAAAAACATTTGTATGTTTATAATATTCCATCTTTTGTATAAGAATAATGTATTTCTCTATTACCTATGTCTTTATGTCCCTAAGGAAAGTTTTAAATATTTTTAGCAGGCTCAACACATTTTTTCCTTGGTTTTCCTATATGAGCTGCTTTACACTTTCAGTTGCTACTTTGAAGGGGATATATTTCCTTCATTCTCCTCTTTAACTAGAAGTTACTTAGATTACTGAATGATGCCTGTAATTGAGCACTTAGCCACCTAAGAATTTTTAGATTGTTTGTGACAATAGAGTCTGATTCGCTTAGAATTTCCATGCAGAAAAATTTAGGATCTTTAAATAACCGTAATTTTGATTCTTATAACCCTTTTTCTCTGGCATTATTTCCAGAATATATTGAGTAATATGGTAGTGAAATTTTTTCCCTCACTTCAATAGGAATGTGTTACCTCCTGGACACTATGTATGATATAAGCTTTTGTATGAAGCAAAGTTTTATCAAATTAGTGGCCATTCACCTCCTTCATATTTCAGTCTTTCACTTGAACATAAGTGATGCTGGTAGGAACTCAGGACATTCCTCAGTGGCAGAATGTTTATCTAATTTGCTCACTGGTCTGGGTTTAATCCTGAGCACCACCAAGAAAAAGACAAACAAATGATGAATTAGAGCAAGCATTTTAAAACACTTATGTAAT
The DNA here is from genome assembly GCA_004027165.1 of Ctenomys sociabilis. Classification (NCBI taxonomy): domain Eukaryota; kingdom Metazoa; phylum Chordata; class Mammalia; order Rodentia; family Ctenomyidae; genus Ctenomys; species Ctenomys sociabilis. The sequence goes on from PVKA01010482.1 coordinate 30,553, forward strand.
TTATTTTTTAATTTGAGTTGTTACAGTGGTTAACGACTATAATAGATTTGGGGAACATTAAACTACCTTACATTTTACAAGAGAATTCCATTTGGCCATGATTTATTTGTTTAATGCGATCCCCAAAATCATGTCAATATATTATTTCAAACTTCAGCAATTATATTCATGAATATAATTATATCATTCAGTTCGATGTTATGTAGTTTTTTGCTTTGCTGTTTAATTTATTTTCAAAGTCATATTTTTGTAGAGTCTGAATGAATAAATGTATAAATGAACACACAGTGCACAACAGGACTGCAACCTTACTGTAGGTTGCAACTGACATGGGTTTGCTTTCAAAAATTTTGTCTTGGTGTGTCTTGAAATGATTTTATTAATAATTTATATTATTTCTCCTGCTTTTATCTTGTGCACATTTGGTGCTATAAGCGTTTAAAAAGTGAACATTAAAACAGTGATCTTTTCTAGTATGTAAAATACTTGAAGTCAAAATTGATAGTTTGATGATACTTTTTGCTACAGAAAAACTATGGCCCTGCCACAGATCACACATTATGTCTAGGTTTCGGGTCTCTTCTGTCTCATTTAATCTAGTACAAACTTCTACTATATTTTGTATATCAGAACTTTGACATTTTCAAACACTTTAGATCATTTTTTAAAATATTCCAAAACTGTTTTTTTCTAATTCTTTTTCATTTCAAGATTCAGGCTACCTATTTTGGTAAAGAACACTACCTGTGTGCCATTGTATAGCTCCTCTTGCATCATGAAAAGAGGTGCATAAGGGCCGACAAGATAGCTCAGTGGACTAAGTGCCTGCTTAGACAAGCACAGGGACTGAGGTTCGATCCCTGGTACCACATGCTGTGCCAGTCCTGCCCCAGGCCTGCTGAGCTGGCCACCAAGTCCAGGAGTGGTGGTGCATGCCTATAATCCCAGCACTGGGGAGGCTGAGACAGGAGGATCACTATGAGTCCGAGCTGCATAGTGAGACTCTGTCATAAATACATTAAAAAAAAAGTGCATATTATCAATTTGGCCCATGATGGAGAATGGTGTCTATATTTGATAAAATGACCCTGGGCATGGTGATATGCACCTATAATCCCAGCACTTGGGAGGCTGAAAACAGGAGGATCACTACAAGTCCAATCTGTGGAGTGAGACCCTGTAGACCCTGTACTAAATATATAAAACATAAAATAAAATAAAATAAAAAAATATTTGATAAAGATAGTGTAAGACTTTGAGTCCATGTAAATTGCTGGCTTCCCAACTAAATTTCATTCAATATTAATACCCATTGATGATCTTTGTCTCAATCAACATTATGTGGCTAGGTGCAGCACGCAGACTTTTTTCTTTCTTTCCCTCTTTTTTATATTTTTAGGGGTCCACAAGGTGATCAGGGTCTCACAGCTAGATCAGATTCATAGTGATCTGCCTGTTTAAAGTCTCCCAAGGGCTGGGATTATAGGTGTGCCAACCCTGGGGATCGAACCCTGGACTCTGCACCTGCTTGCAGGTGCTTTAATCTGCCAAGCTGTTTGCCCAGCCCTTGGATTTTCTAATTCTGTATTTCTTGATATATATTTATCACATGATCTTCTCTAAAGAAGACAGCTTCCATGTTCTGTTTTATTCACTGCTCCTTAGCATCATGATTATTTTTGCTACTTTTGTGCCTCACAGACCCTTAAGGCGTGATCAAGCAGTGGAAGTCTCAGTTACAGCCTCAGCGATAGAGCAACTTGATATTCTTAACTCATTTTCAGTTACTCCACCAAAACAAAAACCAAACTTTTTAAAGTATGAATATAGATACAGCTAATGTGGCTAAAGGTTAACGCGTTATAAATCCAGTTGAAGTTTTGAATCAGCTAACATTATGTAGAAAAGGAAGAAAACAAAACATGAACAAACCAGATGTTGAAAATGTCTATGAAAATCTCACACAGATTCATTTTACTTACAGAATTTTTGTTCTTGGTTAAAATGTCCAGATTCTTCCCTTTGTGCTTAAGTGCAGAAGAAAGAGCTTTCCTTTAGCCCACACTACCTTACCTGCTCCTCTGTGTCCACTGAATCAGGCCCTGCACTGTCTTAGCGCTGTCATGCTTCTCACCCCTTCCTTCTCATCGAAGACACACATTCCAGATTAACTAGCTGGATTCTCATGACCACCGCTAAATACACCTTTCTTTCTCCACTGCCTCTATTTCTCACAGGGCTTCTGTTTTACCACATAGCACAGCTTTGAAAAAATGATACCTTGCTCGGAAGCCCGCAGTGCTTCTCCTTTGCCACTGAGCCCTCCCAGTCCTGTATTCTGTGTCCCTGCTGTGTGTCCTCTACAGCCCATCAGCCCTGCTATCTCGCACAAACATCATACTCAGAGTTTACATGGCTCCTTCAGGGTTGGAAAAATATGCATTTTTGTCCTGCTTTCTTTCCCATGTGCATCTCCATGTGTTGAAATGAAGTCAACCCGAAAACTTCAAAATCTAGTTTCTATGGAGCGTTCTCAAATTCCCTGAATAAGAAAATCATCTCCCTTCCAAACGGCTCATGAAACACAACAGGGCTCTCTTGCAGCACGCAGGGCAGAATGCCGCACATCAGAGGTGGCCTCATCACCTTTTCACATCCAGGCAAGAGGACAGCCTTCTCAAAGACAGGGGCTTCTCTTATCTAGTTTCATCTCTCTCAACAACAAGCACAGTCCCTAGCAGATTTCAAGAAATATTGGTAGAACTAAATGTTTAAAACCACAACCGACAACAACTTCTAAAAATGAAGGAAGCTGTTCACTTTCTCACAACTATGTACAAGCCCACTAAAAGGAAAATACTCAGAACAAACCTCAGTGACTACCAGACACATGGAAACACAGTGATACCATTCCTATCAAAAACGGAGTCCTAAACTTGAAAGGCAAGGTAGGCATGCTGGCACACGCCTGTAGCCCCCGCAGTCTGGAGGACTGAGGCAGAACCATCTCAAGTTTGAGAACATCCTGTTTCACTTAGCAACTTGGAAAGATCCTGCCTCGAAAGGGGAAATGAAAAACGGCTTGTTGATGTAGAAAGGGGAAATGAAAAACGGCTTGTTGATGTAGCGCAGGAAAAAAATAAATAATAAAAGCCCCAGGCTCAACCCCCAGAAGGAAAGAAGAATGTGGGGAGAAGGAAATCAAGGAGAGAAACAGAAAGCAAATCAATGGCAAAATTTATCTAGACTGTGTAAGGTGATGGACCTTGTTCCCACTGCATCCAGTAAATAATTTGCAAAAAAAAAAAAAAAAAAATGTCACCTAGGGATTACAGTACCGAAGCACTAGGAACTGGGAGACATGTTTATATATATTGCACTTTCTTCAGAGGAGCTGTTATGTAAGGAAAACAATATTTCAGAAACTGTGCTGGAAAAGGAATATATTTTGTCCTTCAGGCAAAGGACAGCCTGAAGATCAATGCTAGCGGAAGTAAAGAGATGAAGGTCAAGCTGAGATGAAAGAATATTTAACATGTCAAGTCAACATGATGAGCTAAAAGAAAGGAAGAAACCAGACACGCTAGCCATCAGGTCTGTCCTCTTCGCAATGTTAGTGAATAGAACAGCGCTCGATCTCAGGAGCCGCTTCCCGCAGACCTGAGCTAAGGGCCCTGAAGCTCCTTCCATGTGCTTCTGCTTAGCAAGTTGGACAAAAATCTGGTGTCTTCATCCCTGCTGCCCCGGAGCCACTTTAGAGTAAGGAGCACTCTGTGCACGTGTTCGGGAGCTTACGGCGCCTGGAAAGCTGAAGAAATGCGTGTAGAACTGAAGCATCGCACAAAGATGAGGAGGACCTGAACCTGCACGTAAAACCTACATCCCACGCTGGGGCAGGCCCTATTGCAAAGCTATGGGAAAAGCGCTGGCTTTTAGGTAAATGACATGATAATTCCTTTCCGTGGCTACCACAGAACAGCCTTGGAGACAAGTAGTCCGGATTTTAAACATTACCTAGCACGGCGAGGAATACAGAGTGCGTGGACACTTCATTGGAATTATTAGTTTTTATTCTGTGAAAGCACAGGCAATAATAGTTTATTTTATTTTCCACTCCTTTATTAAAAACATATACAATTTTTCCGAAAGTCTAAAGTTCTCAAAATCATTCGTGTTCCTCGGTCGAAAATATTCTTTCGACATAAATATAAGGGTAACGCTATTGAAGAGTCATTCTAGAATTTACTTTAAAAATTAAGAGTTTCCTTAGATCTGGCTTAACAGAAAGGAAGACATATGCAGCTGTTGGTTCATTATTAGAAAGTCTTTCTGAAATACTAAACTGAAAACATGGTTTAATTATAAAGACATGTATTTCCTCAGTGATTAATTTCTTTAAACTGTCAAAGCCTAGAGTTCCAGTTTTACAACACCCATAATGACTGAATAATAAAATTATTTCTCGTCACATTCTTGTTCCTTGAATTTTTTTAGTTAACGTGAACTTCCTATAAAGTTCAAAAAATGGCAGTGTTCAGTATAATAGTCCTAGTTACCCTCAGGCATCACAATTTTTTCTTTCTTCTTTTTTTTTTTTTTGTATTTTTAGTGAAGGGTCTACAAGGTGTTCAGGGTCTCACCATCAGATCAGACTAGTAGTGATTCTCCTGTTTACGGCCTCCCAAGATCGGGGATTATAAGCGTGTGTCACCACTCCTAGTCTCAATTGCCACCTCAGCACACTCCTGGGGTGGGGCTGGCATGGTAGGCTTGGGGATCAAATCCCTGGCCCCTACACCTGCTTGCAGGTACTTTAACCCACTGCACTATTTGGCCAGCTCAGTCATCACAATTTTGGTTCGCGTCCTTCTAAATAACATGGTAGAATTTCCTAAAAACTGACTAATTTTCAGTTCTATATTTTGAATTCTCTTTTTTGATTTCTGTTTTATGCTACAGTTGACAACCTATTCATTCTGTCAAGGATAGGAGCACTGTCTCCACAAAGGGCCAGAAAAAGAATTACTTAAAGCTTTGCAAGTGTCTGTCATGCTGTCCAGCTCTGGTTTTGTATAGTGAAAGTAGCCACAGACAGCAAACAAGCAAATGGGTACATTGTGTTCCCATTTTTAGAAAACAAAAGAAAAAACAGGCAGTGAGCCAGCCTTAGCCCACGGCCATAATTTTTTAATCCCTACTTTAGTTCATTATCTTTATTTTATTATGAAAGTTTTCAAACAAAAAGAAACACAGAGAACAATATTCACTAGCATTTAGACTTAAAAGTTATCAACATCTTGTCATATTGACTTCTTTTATTGTACTACTCAATCATTGCATGAAGGTTTTTGTCATTGTGAGATTTACTTTCTACATAATTAAGCAAATATTTCTAAAGACAAAGATAATGTAATAAAGTGCATAATGTTTATCCTGTCTTTAACATACCTCGATTTCTTTTCCATTTTTAACATGTAGTTGTATTTTTCATATATTTTAAAAAACAAAATTCAATCCATAAAAAAACTATTCACAGGGCTGATTAAAATAATTTTGACACATATGTGAGACCATAGTTTTACATAGAAGATAAAAGCATATATTCTGAGGGATTTGTCCACAATATGAATCTATGTTATGGGTAGCCAATAATGTAAGTTATTTTAAATAGATTTTTTAAAATTCTGGATCAGTAGAATACTTCACTGTTTATCATTTTCAAAAAAGTGTTGCAGCTGTCCTGGCTATAAATAAACATAGAAATGCAGACTCCTGGAATTACATTCTAGAGTCTGTAATGCCTAACCAAAGAGAGGAAAACTCTTTTCAGGAGAACGTTGGTCTCCTTTGGAAATTTTGTCAGCTTACCAGGGAAAGTCCAGTAGAAAAATTACCCAATCTCGTCAAATCTCCACAAAATGAGAACCACTGGTGCAGAGGGACGTACACATCCCGACCAATGTTGAGAAGAGACAGGATGTGGGTGTGCTGAGGCTGGATGAAGAAACAGCGCATAGCGCTATGCCCTGGTGCGGAGGGAGCTCAGCGAGGAGACAACTGCGAGAAAGGACTGAGGTGTGAGCGTGGCAGGTGGGTTCGTTCGCTGGTGTCTTGAGGCGTCTTCATTCACAGGTAGGGAAAAGATCAGCAAGGAATCAGGAAAAGCAGTGGGAGTCCGCTGAGATAAGAGGGTTATGCAAAGGTAAGGGTTTTCAGAGGTGCTCACTGGAAACTGGAACAAAGGTAGAGTTAAGAAATAAGCTAGATTTGATTAAAGGGAGTTACAGTTTCAAAACTCAGAAGGAATTGAGCAAGAGAAGATAACAAAAGCAGTGAACATCTCTGAACTGGCCATCAGGGTTGCTGCTGGCCACAAATGCTTATTAAATGTACATTAACATAAGAAAAGGCTGGCAAGATAGCTCAGCAGACTAACTGCCTGCTTAGGCAGGCTCAGGGACACGTGTTCAATGCCCAGCACCACGTGCCCAGCTAGGCCCCACCCCAGGGTACACTGAGCCAGACACCAAGACCAGGCATGGTGGCACACACCTATCATCGCAGCCCTGGGGAGGCTGTAAACAGGAGGAACTATATGAGTCTGACCTGCATAGTGAGACTCTGTACAAAAATACACAAATTTTTTTAAAAATAAAAGTTAAAAATTCAGTTCCTCAGTCTTATTAGCCATAATCAAATCCATAGTGGTCTTGTAGAGCAAATAGCTACCATTTTGGACAGCCTGGATAGAGACTATGCTTTGCAGTGAGTTCTACTAGCCAGCACTATGCTAAGGACATTCAAATGAATATGAAGAAAAAAGACAGGGAAAGAGAGAAAGGAAGGAAAGCAGGAAAGCGTTTTATCATTTCCCTCTCTCACTATGCTTCGTGTCACTAGCTATTGTGTGGCTGTCCCACTGCACCACAACGTTGGGTTCTGCCAACCTTCCTCTCCAGAAAGCTCCCCTACGAATCTCTCTAGTTCGTTGGGATTATAGGAGCAGGACACTAAGTTAGGGGTGGAGCGAGGATTGGGCTTCAGGAAGGGTAATTCAATGGATGAATAGAGCCCAGTGCAACCGTGGCACCATGCCCTGACCCCAAGGACGGTAAAGCACTCACTAGACACCAGAAGGCCACAAGAGTTGATTCTTCTCTCTGTGGTGCCACTGCGAGTGTTCTGTCACTCATGTGCAGATGATGCTTCTATTGCTCAGCCTACATCACAGGTCCATATTCACATTCTATTATGTTTGACTAGTGAGAAATTTGGCCTGCCCATCTCCTTTTACTATATTCATTCACATCAACCAATCCTTACAATTTTTATTCATTGCTAGCAAACCCAAGCAGCCTTCTGGCTTCCTCTGAGCTCTGAGATGGCGTTTCAAACCACTGTCAGCCTTTGCCATGATTGTAGTAAAATGGAAGCATCCTACAAACTGCCTTCCATTGAGATACTTTGTCCCTTTCTGGGACATTGTTGGCATCCTTTCACCATGACCAACATCTCATCAGATGGCTCTGCTGTTCCAGACCAGCATTTCCAACTACGAAGGCATCCAGAGCCTACAGGCTTTCTGCCACTCACTCTGTGAGTGTAGCCAGGTGAGAAGAGACACCAACAGTGTATGCAGGCCCGGCCTTGGAAGGGCCACTGTTCTCAGAAGCCCCGGGGCTGCACTCAGCTCTGCATCTGCATGTGTGGGCAGCTGTTTCCTCAGTGTGCTCTTCTGTTCTCACTGGCTCACTATGTGGATTCTTGGCTCTGGGCTTGGAAATTGGCGCTGACTTTTGACACATCCACCTGAAGAACAGCATTCAGGGAGTCCATGAGTATTTTAAGCACTGCACTTCATTTTGAAAGTTCTTAGCAGGTTTCATGGTTGGTTTTCACTGCTTACTTTGGATCTAGTTGAGTGATTAACTATTTTAAGTTTTGTGTTACAGCGTTTGAAAAAGATCATGTTTTTTTAAAGGAGAAAAATAATTGGAGAGAGAAAATATTCATTTAGAGAGAAAATGGAAGCTTCCATGAGAGTCAGGCTGGCCACCTAAAGGGAACTGTGAGTTGTGTAGACCTAACCGTAAGTATATAGACTTGCTTCAGTGAATTATGCTTTCAAAAAAACTCCTCAGTCTCAATACTAGTAATTCTTTTTTTGGCACTTAGAAAATAGCTAGATCTCTCCTAACATCTGCTAAAATGGAAATCTTGTAATTTTCTACCATGTCTTGAGGGTATGGCTTGAACATGAGCCAGATAATCCTCTGAATTACATGAGCACCCAGACCTTCTCCCTCCCTTTTTAATATGGGAAAAGTTAAACAACTCATACATAAAGCCAGAATGAGAAGCCCCCATAAATTGCATAACTCTTCAGTTTGGTCACTTCAAGTGCCTACCACTGAAAACCTTCAGCAGAGCCATGAATCTTCCCCAGCCCGTGGAAAGCTGCTTTCAGCTGGAAGAAGGGTGTGTCCCTCATCTTTTACCTGGGAGCAATGATGATCTTGTCAAGCATTTCAGGGAGACCAGCCCAAGTTTTTAGGGTGGGGATCCAGACTGGTTATACGTACCTCAGTCCTTCTCCCAGAGGAAGGCAGAAACACCTGAAAGCCGGCGAGTAAGAACATCTACTGGGAAATCAGCTGAATCAGACGCCAGCTGAGTGGGAGAAAGAAAAAGAACAGAGAAGAAAAAACAAAGCTCCCTTGATCTTGGATGTCACCACGACCATGGACTGGCAACCCTTCACTGCAGCGGCCCTGCTCCTCTGCCTGGTAAGTGGGACCCACGGGGGTCCCTGCAGCCCCAGCCTCCTCCAGAGCAAGTGAGGGCTTTGTAGACAATGTTACTTAGAGGTGCTGCTGACCTAAACCCATTAAAAGTTTATGCTAATGACAAGGTGATTTTTATGAAGTAAATTTTTAAATAGTGTTTCTCCCCTTAATTGAAGACTCTGGATCGTATTAACCACATCCACATACACTCATTGTATCATAAACCTGACGTCAAAGTTACTGCGGAGTCATGCTGGAGGAAATAGGAAACTGAAGGTGTCTCTCTCGGTTTTTCAGAGTCTCCTGTGCAGGTGGACTTTTACACTACAAGTTAAAAAGTGTGTCCTCATATCAGCCAGAGTGTTACTCTATTCTTTTGGTATCTTTGGTAGCAAGGTCACTACAATTTTTTTAAAGATGAAACAGGATCCATATAAATTAAAATCAGCCATCGGCAACTGCCCCGGCAATCTGAGTGATCTCACTACTTTATGTGTTGCTGGAATCCACACTGCTAATATCAAAGCCCCACAGTGCATAATGATAATTCGATTTAAAGCAATCTTTTTATTTTTAAAATGACAGTATAAGAGACTTATAAGTTACACAGTGAGGAAAAATGGATATAATTAAGAAATAAACATAGCTATCACTGCACCTGTGCTCGCTCCCGGAAAGTCAGTAGTCGCTTTATCAGGAAGGTATACAGTCCGTGGTTAGACAATGCTGCTCTTTCATGTTGCTAGTCTCCTCTTTTCAGAGAGGGTATATATTAAGAGGAGCATCAATATTTTGTATCGATTTCACATTTGGGAAAACGTTTAAAGTCAGAGTGTCTCTCACTGTAAGGTTCATATAACCTAGAGAAGTTAGTATTAGGCAAATGGCCCGGGCAAATGCAGTATGTATCTGTCTCTACTTGCTTGAGTTCTGAACTGGAAGGGTGGGTTTGTATAACAAGTTAGGTCTTTTATTCACATTATGCTGGTGAGTTAATTAACTGAGAGGGAATAAAGCCAGGTATATATGAGCATCAGTACAATGGCTTTAGTTCTAATCTCACCCTTCAACAATTCTATTCCATGGACATTTTAATGGCACTTTAAGATTAGTTGATGTCATAACTTGGGTCATGGTGGGGATCCATGACCATCATACAATATGTGACCCATAGGAACACTGTGTATTGCAAAGTGCAATTGAATACTTTTTTAATTTTATATGTTTGACTCATTGAAGATTGTTGTATGATTTTAATTGATGAAAGTTCTAGGGGAGACTTGTGTACTAAATTTCACTGAATCTATATTTGACTTATTTCTTAATTTATATGATTATTTCTGATGAATTATACCCTATAAAACTCCTTTAAAAAGCCACTTTCTACTCAGTCATTCTTCAGTAAAATCTGTCACCTTACTAAAATCATGTACTGTCATAGAGCTTTCTGTTTTGGGGGAAAGAGTGATCTGGGCATTTGTATTTGATTTTCTAAGCTAGGATATCACTCATTCGTTTGTTTATGGATTGGCTTTAGAAAGATACGAAATATCTGGCCATATTTTATTTTACTTTGGAGTCAGCTGTAAGTTTCTAATATGCCTTGTGAAAATTATTTCTTTAAGAAAAATATAATGAACATAGACATTTCATTTTCATACTGATATAACTTTTTATAAAGTATCACACTTTCCAAGGCCATAATTCATTTTTCCTGTTAGTTTCATCAGGCAGTTTTGGCCACTGTCCTTTGGAGTTAACTATCTGTGTTTGTTTTAAGACTTTTTTTCCCTTAAAGACAACCATGATTACAGCAAACTCTTCCAGTTTCCTTTCTTCTTTTAGTTTTATCATAAGTGCTCGCTTTTACCAAAAAAACAAAAAAAAAAAAAAAAAAATGGTGTTCATGAAGAAATGGCATTCCTCTCTGCTCCAAGTGGATAAATGAGAATTCTTGTTAGGAGTATAGTTTAGAACTCATAGCAGCTTTAAGGCCCAACATGTGAGAACCGGGCAACTACTGCGCACAGCATACTGTGAAGGCCGCTTACACACGTGAAAGCGTTAGAGCTCTTCCCACAGTGGGTAGACTAGGAGGCAGAAAGCAGAGGATCTAGGTGCCATGGCAGATACCTGTCACCCTAATTTACCAAGCCGGAGGCTGATATGGGAGGTATGCAAGTTCGAGTCCAGCTGAGGCACCCCAGCAAGATCCTGCCTCAAAATAAAAATAAAAATAAAAAATACTCTGGATGTAACTCAGTAGAAAACAGCCCTGGGTTTAAATCTCAGTACAACAAGCAAAAAAAGTAAAACTAAAAATAAAAAGCAGAGCTACTCCTCAAGTGGCCAAGAGAGACTTATTTATTGAGACAATAGTTCACACCTGCTGTAACTCTGCAACACAAATACCGCCCCCCTTCTACAAAGCCAATGTATAGAGTGGAGAGAAGTTAGACAGTATCTTCTTTCCACCAGAGAATGATGTTACCTATACACCTTATGCAAGAAATCTGTGTGGAAGGTTGTGAGCATAGTAAAACAAAGAACATGGTCACCATGGGAAAGCAAACAGAACCAGCAGAATTTCTAGAGTTCTAATGATTTTTGAAAATTACTTGTAACTTTGCTGAGTCCAATTAATCTATTAACATGTATATAATCTGGAAAAATTCTTTGCAGTATAGAATCAACCTAGGCTCTTTGTACTGAGCTATATCCTCAGCTTCTCTCTCCTACTCATCCTCCTCCTGCTCATCGTTCTCCTCCTCTTCCTCCTGCTCCTTTACCTCCCCATCCTCCTCCTCCACCCCCTCCTCACCCTCCTTCTCTTCCCCTCCCAGTGCACCTCCTCCTCCCCCACCTCCTCTTCCTGCTCCTCCTCCTCCTCTTCCTCTTCCTGCTCCTCTTCCTCTTCTTCTTCCTCCTCCTGCTTCTCCTTCTCCTCCTCTTCTTCTTTTTCTTCCTCTTCCTTCTCCTTCCCCTCTTTCTCTTCCTCTTCTTCCTCCTTCTCCTTCTTCTTTTCTTTTTGAGACAGGCTCACCCTAAATTGCTAAATTGTCCTGGCGGGACATGAGTGTGCAGCCCTCCTCCCTCAGCCTCATAAAGTGCTGGAATTACCAGTGAGCACAATCATGCCAGGCCTCATGAGATCTTTTTCTATGAAGCCAAATTCCTATAGCTTGAGCTCAAAAAAGATGAAACTGTTTTTAATCTATTAGCATAAATGATCTGATTTTTCATTTTATCATACTACCTTTTCCTTTTCCTATAGGTTTATGTTTTGATTTTTTTAAAAAACCTCCATCTGACGTTAACTTCATAATTTGAACTTGAGGGCCAGGGATATAGCTCAGTGGCATAAGTGCCTGCCTAGCAAGGTCCTGAGTTCAATCCTGGTACCACCAAAATATAATAATAATAATTAATAAGGAGAAGAATAAGAATAAGAATAATTTGAAATTGGTTGAAATTCTTCAGGACATGAGTAGTAGTTTTGCAAGTACTTTCCACACTCAGGCTAAAATGCACTGAAAATAATATTTACCTCATATCGCTCATCGACTTATTTGAACCCAACAGTTTTAAGTTCCCTTAATTGTGTTCTCTGTCCCCTAAATCAAAGGAAGGGCTTAAGAACTGGCCCACCCAGAAGACAAGACAAGCCAGAGGAGTCCTCAGGCTTTCTTATTCACACGCTATAGCAATATGCATTACAGAGATTAGTATGTCAACAAAGTATATTTTAGACATTCAAACAGTATCTTTGTTCCCCATTCAATGACACTCATAAATTACATTAAAATAATTTTCATTGCATAGTGTTTTAAAAGTTGCATTATTTTCAACACAGATTTAGGATCAGTCTTGTTTACCTTCATAAACATAGAGAATATAGATTTGTTGTCATTTAATTTATTGGAGTTGTCACAGGGTAAAATCATTTTGCCACAAGTTATATTTTACTTTTACTTCACGTGTATCCTTGTGATTTGCATTAGAGTTAACAAATATATTAGAATTTAATGTTTGACAAATTGTGTTTAAGTAATGACAGGAAAATCTAAAGCACTGGGAAATATTGTCATGTTAAATCTGAAGACCTGGCGCTGAGGGGCAAGATTTGCCTCCTCTGAAGAGATGAATTGCCAGTTGAAAAAGTGACACTCTGGTCCCTGCCAATAGTACTTAACTTCTGGTGACTCCGCTCGGCACTCACCAGAGCCCTGCTGATGAGAGCATGGGTCCTCCGGGACTGTCCCATATAGAAGCAGGAAGCTGCTCTGTGTGGTGCTGGACCCAGATTTCTTCTGCTGCGCCAGCTGAGTAACACCCTTCCCGAGGGCTGGGTCATGCCACCCTTGCAGGTCATGCTTGGCACTCAGATTTCTTTAATGGACCTTGACAGCTCAGACATTTTTTAAATGTCATTGGCAGCTGGTCCAGGCTCTCACGTGGTCTCCAAGGACATAGCACAGCCCTTTACACTTCTCCAGGGGGAAACCATATCTCCCCCAACTAATAGCTGCCCGCTGATTGCAGGACTCTGGACAGCGAGTTATATGAAGGCAGGGTCTGTGTCTGAGTCACCTCCTCCATGTCAGCACAGCACCTAGCACCATGGCAAGAATGCGTAAGTGCCCAGGCACACAGGGCGGAGGCATGGCAGGCAGTGTGGGCGTGGTTTATATCCCCTCCCCCACTCCTTGTCAAGACACTAACTGTGGGAATAGTCATGCTGGATTTTCTTAACACTGTTATGGTATAACTTTTTTGTGTGTGCAGTAGTGGGGATTGAACTCAGGACCCTATGTTTGCCAAGCAAGTGCTTATTCTACTGAGCTATCTCTCCAGGCCCTTGGTATAATATTGAATCTACTTGACACTTTGTCTAAAGCTTTCCATACTATTTTTTGAGTTGGCCCTCTAAAAATCTTAATGATGCCTTGGATGTGCATAATACACAAATGATATGTATTTGCAAAAAAATAAACAATGGATAAATAGGAGAAATAAAGCAACTGTATTATTGTCAGCTCTAGAATGGTAGCCTATGGCAGAGCAGTACAAAAGAAAAAACAGGGCTGGGGATATAGCTTAGTAGAATAAGTGCTTGCCTGGCAAGCACAAGGTCCTGAGTTCAATACCCAGTACCACAAAAAAAAAAAAAAAAAAAGAGGTAGTTTAAAATCAAGTTGTATTTTTTCTTTTCTTTCAAATATACCCTTCTGACTTACATAAGAGTTAACAAATATATTACCATTTGATTTTTAACAAATTATGACTACTTCACAATATTAAATATAATCTATTTTTCTCATACAATTACTTTCTCCAGCCTATTTTTATTATAAACAAAATAAAGTTCAGTATCAAAAATTGCTAAAATAAACTGCAGTTGAGAACCGCTAAATTAGCATTCCAGTTTGCACCCTCTGGCTTTAATAATAACATCAATGGGTTGGCTCCTAAAAGAATTGAAAGGTAGAAGCCACTGAAGGTTCGCCTCAGGTGAGTTACCCACTGCTTCACAGAATTCTAGGTTTACCAACTGTCATACACAGGTGAGGAAACCGAGGCCCAGACTGGCTAAGCGGCCACGCCAAAGCCCCAGACCTGTAGGCCACAGAGCTGATGTGCCTCTGGCTTTCCCTGCCTCCCCACTCACCACTAAGTGAATCTCCATCACAGTTCGCAAATTATTTCGGAACAGGACCTAGGCCCTCAGAACAATGTGCTTCAACTGTCCTTTCCCAGCCAATTTGCCGTTGTCCCTCCTTTCCATGTTCCTGTCCTGTCTTCAAGTCCTTTCTTTTTCCGCCTTTTTCCTCTCCTTCTCCCCATACACTTCTAGTACATACCTTTTTTTGCAAGCTCTTTTCTTTCAAATCAAAATTTCCCACTTTGTTTGTCAACTTTCAAAAATCAACAGATCTTCCTTTCCTGCAAAATTTCCTTAAGACCTGCTTCTGCTTCTATCATTTTGTGTTTCTGTTTTCTTTTATCACTAAATTTCCTGAAAAATGGGTCTTCATCCCTCCTTGTATTCCCTAATCCATTTCAGGCCAATGCTCCTTCCATTTAACTGAAAAATTCTCTTGAAGGTCACTGCAAGCCTCAGGCTGTCCCAGGCTCCACGCAGCTCAGCCGCATGACGCTGCCACCCACACCCATCCATGCATCTTCCAGCTTCCCCTTCCTTTGACAACTGCGTAAATGCATGATGGTTTCCCTCTGTTCCTATGGCTTCTGTTTGTGTTATATTTGTTTGCAGTCCTAAAAATGTAGGAATTTCCCTACTGTCATCCTCAGCACAGGCTGTTTCTTTGCTGTCTCCCAACTTTAGAAAGTCCAAATTCTCCCATGATTTCAACTATTGTCTTCTCTGAGCAGATGAACCTCGAATCCACAGACCCAGGCTAGACTTCTGTTAAGATTCCTAATGCTTATTTCCAACAGCTTAATATCTTTATCTGGGCATTTCCTCGGCATCTCAAGTTCACTGTGTTCTCATCTAAACACTGCTATTGCTTTGCTTCTAGGGCTTTTCTTCAAAGCTGTCACCACCTGAGAACCCCACTTCCCCTTCCCCTCCTGACTACGTCACCCCATCTGGTTCCAGTCCTGTATACTCCATCCACCCAATACATTGCCCTTGTTCTTTCCCTGTGCCTCCCACTCCACTAGCTCCTCCTCCCCTCCCCCCGACTGGACCCGGAGGACTTGATGCTCTCAACCTATAATCACTGCTTCTTCCCACCACTCCTACTAACCACTGTCCAAGGAATTTTTCAAACCCACAATTTTAGCATACCTTTCCCATGGTCAGAATACTTAAGTATTGTCCTGTGGTACACTGGGATTTGGTGCTGGAACTGAAAAGATCTTTGCACATGAGTTAGTCTAGCCCATGTTACAAATGAGCAAATAAAAGCTGAGAGAATTTAGAACACACATTGAAAATGTTCTGAATCTACCCTGTAATCTTTTTATTTCATTACACATTTGAAAGTCTGGGTCTGAGTTTGTTCTGAACTCTGAGCAAAAAAAAAAAAAAAAAAAAGCTTAGGTCAACTAGCCACATATTTAAGTAGACATGGCAGTTTTTTAATTACTCATCCAATTGAGAGTCGGACTCTGTGGTGAAACCTACTTGATCTTCTGCCTAAATTGCCTCTCATGGGAAAAAGAATGACCCAGCTTCATAAAGTCAGAAGGGCTTCTTAGTCATCCTGAGCAGTGATCCAAAGCAAACAGCTGGCTCTGACCTTTCACTGACAGAAGTGCAAAACAGATAGCAGGTGTGTACGGGGCTGTGAAGAAATGACTTCCAAACAGAAAAACAAAGGCTCCCCACCTCCCTATCCCGTACCCACAAACAACACAGAAAGAAGTACTCTGCATTTGCACTAATGTCCTTTTATTCTGCACCCAAGAGGTCTCTACAGATAATGCTGCAGTGTCCTGTGCCACCTTCCTGGCCACTCAGCGTCCTCCCCCAGCATGACTGCTGTTGATGACACCTGTAATCATCATAGTTACAGGACAATGTGAGATTTAATTTAAACCAGAAATGTCCTACTTCTTGAAGAATTAATATTTATTCTCCATTGAAAGTTTTACTTAGTAATTTATTCAACAGAATAGACCAGTGCAAAAACTTGAGCTAAAATATGTGGGTTTGTATGTAGCCATAAATGAATATCCAAGTTTCAATGTCTTCATCTGAAAAATACAGATGATAATACCTTGCAAAAATGTACCTATAATTTTACAAAATAAAATGAAGACATTAGTAGTGCATTTGTTATGAAGATGAAATGCACATATTTTTCTGAAATCATTATTATCATTATCAGTGAACTATAACTGATAATTATAATGCTTAATATTATACCATGGCTAAATAATTCTCTCTATAGAAGACAACATGAGCCACAAATGCATAGTTTCTTAAATGAACAGTCGTGGCAACACTAATACATATACTGTTGGAGACTAAAATATTATGTATTTTTTAAGGGTAAAATTGAAGACAATTTTAAAAAATTATTTATTATATTTTGGTATTTTTTTAAATGCAACATAATTTCCTTGGATTCCTGATATAAATAAATTTAAATTGTGAAAAAATGCAATTATCAATGAGCATCTCTTAATTAGGAAGAAATAAAAATTGGAGACTTTTTTTAAACAACTCTAAACTTTGAAAATTTAGGAAATGCAAACTAGCCTTCTAATCTACTCTTGGTTGTTAAAATATACATTTTCCATGGGACCATTTGGCTCCCTCTGTATATAAGATCTTTGTTTAAGAAAATGCCTGTGGTTTGTAAAGAAAAATAATTTAAATCATCCTTATGTTTCATGACAAGTTATGTATAAAGATCAAGGCCATGCTGGGCGTGGTGGCACATGCTTGTAATCCCAGCACTTGGGAGGCTGAGACAGGAGGATTGTTGTGAGTTTGAGACCAGCCTGAGCTACAAAGTGAGCTTAAGGCCAGCCTGAACTGCACAGTGAGACCCTGTCTCAAAAAGACAAAAAAAAAAAAAAAAAAAAGATCAAGGCCAACTTAAGGCAGGCAGAGTTCTCCTCACCTACCCCAGTAGTTTGACCAGGGAAATTGTTTAATGCAGGAGAAAAGGCTCCTTACACTCTATATTTTCTTATCCTTGCTATGATAGGATGAATTCCTATCATTTATTTGCTCACAGTGAAACACCAAATGTAAATTCACTTTCACATAAAAGAAATGATTTGACTTTTGGAACACTTTATTTTCCTATTTCAAGTCAGGTAAAGATTATCAACTTAAATTTTCAAGCATCCTAGACAATCTCCCTTCTGGCATTGACAGGTGAAAGAGCAATCATTCTAAAGCTCTCTGAATGTTTTTTTTTTTTTTTAATATTGCTTCATTATTTTCTCATTCTTTCCTCTCCGTCCTCTCTGAATGTTTCTGCTGCGACTCCTTCTTCACTCTGAATGCTTTTTTCTACTTCCATGGATGCTTGTCCAGATCCTGAGACTACAGACTAATGCTTTAGCATTTCACCTCCAAATGGTGGAAAACACCAATAGCACCTGAGGAACTCCAGCTTCCCGACCCAGAGTTTGCTAAGAGAGCTTGGGTCTCTTCCCTTAACTGCCCCTGAGCTCTAGCTTCAGATATGCTGCCCACGTGGTATTGGTGTCAGTCCAGGCCAAGGTGGCAAAGGAAAAGGCGGAGCAAGATTGAAATTTAAAAACAAAATATCCTTAACTTAGCATTCTCATCAGATCTAAGGCATAAGCCAGATCCATTTGCTCTTCAGATTGCAAAATAACTCTAATAACTCACAAGAGAGTTGTTTGATTTTTAAATGATTTAATAACAATTGCAAAGCATTCAATTAAAAATTATTTACTATTTTTTTTAGGTCGTGGCTGAGGTTAACAGTGAATTTCGAATCCAGGTAATACATAATAAATTCATTTATTCCAAACTTAGAAACAATGGTTTAGGAATAACATATTTTATAAAGGAAATTTATTCTTAAAAATAATGTAATGCTGAGGTTAAGAGACTATCAAAATTATTAGTTTTCCAAGTTGAAGAGCTTCTCTTTCTGATATAATTATTCCATCTCCAAAAGAGCCAGAGCAATATAAATGAAATTAATACGTGTTATTGTTTTATCCTACTTATCAAGGTAAGAGATTATAATGCTAAGAATGGCACCATCAAGTGGCATTCAGTCAGAAGACAAAAACGGGAATGGATCAAGTTCGCTGCAGCCTGTCGCGAAGGCGAAGACAACTCAAAGAGAAACCCCATTGCCAAAGTACGTGACAACCCCGATGCATACATGTAGGGAAACAAACTGGGGGGGCTGAAGTTCTGAAAGAACTAGGCTTTGAAACGACTGCTGGGCATTCCTCACTGAGAAGTTATATGATGATGCTATAATGATTTAAGTTATAAAAACTAAAGTTCCTAAAAGATAAATTTAAAAAATTACATATTCATATAAACAATTCTACCTCAGCTCACCTCACTGGCAAAATTAGTACACATGATCATATGTTGCTCTGAATTCTAATTTAAAAAGAAATAAAAAGCAGTAAATTCAAGAATGAATTTAACACGCAGCATATGCAGAGGAATTTCAGGTTGTGCCGTTTCCGCTCTGTAACCCATTAAGATTGAACTGCTACTTCTCTGCTTACTTAGGAACATTCAAAATGTGCCTCTTCATACTGTCTTTTTGCTTTTATTTTTTTCCTACCTTCCTCTACAAAAACACACACATGCACACACACACAAAGATACATATGTTGTTCTGAACACAAATACAGACACACAGATATACACAGAGACTCCCTAGTAAAATTTGCTTATCATACGATATTTTATTTCAAGAAAAGTGAACTAAACTCTTGCCCCTTCTGCTAGCACACCAACCCTACTTTCAGAACTAAAGCCTCTATGTATGTAAATTCACTTCGGTCTTTGTTGCAACGCTTCGTAGATTTGAATCTACAGCTCAAGCAAGTTCCATTCCTATAACCTGATCATTAAATGACTTGGTTACTAAATAAGGAACTGTGTATAGTGAGCACATTATGAAACTCACAACAGAAAAGATCCAAATAAACTCCAATTTGATGACTTTGCATTCTTTTGCATAACTCTTGCATGCAGTACTGTAATGTATGACAGGAAATAAGACTACAGCACTGTGCAGTTTAATCAGCAAAAATTACACTACTGTGTAACATCTTCTAAATAAAAGTAACATTTAAGCTCTATAACCGAGATGTACAGAACTGTTCAAAAACAAAAATAGACAGGCTGCAAATCCAAGCAGGGTGACTTCGAACAGCCATTAAACAGTATTATTAAGTGATGGTTGAACCAAACTCAAATTATAAATGTAGAGTGAATGACAACTGCATAGCCTTAGGTGTATTTGGGTGATAGCTTACTTTTTTGATGTTTGGGAGAAATAGAAATTGAATTTATTTTGAGACTTGGCGTGGTAGTGTGCTAAAAACAGGAAGATCACTAAATTTCCAATCTGTGTAGTGAGACCCTGTAGACCCTATACTAAATACATTTTTTAAAAAAAGTGTATCACACTATTTTAGCAAATGTTGGCTTCTCTGTGTTTGCTTTTGGGTTTTTTTGTTTTGTTTTTTTTTGTAACAGGGTTCAAACTCAGGATCTATCTCCCTGGCCCAGACTCTTTGAATTCCAGTCCCTAGCAATGATTCTGAAGCCACTGAAGGATTTCATTCTGAGTGAATATGAATTTTTATAACTTCGCACTGCTTGCGCTCCCCTGAGCTCCACGTGCACCTTGGAAAGGCAATCTGTCCTCCACCGGTTTCCCTCCGTTCTTCTTGGGAGCTCACACCCAATTTAATAAATTGAATTTATTTTATTACATTGCCAGGTATTTCTAGAACTACTGTACTTTTAATACAGTTGTTACTGCTAATGCAATAATTATTATATACGTCTAACAGAAGGATGCTTTGTTTTCAATGTTTCCCCAAAACAAGGTCAGCGCATTGAACAAGTCTCGCGAAAGGTCCCTGTTATCTGTCAAGTGTGGAGCTCTTCCTTCCCCTGTGTAATATTTCCACTGCACTCTTTCTACAGATTCATTCAGACTGTGCCGCAAACCAGCAAGTGACGTACCGCATCTCTGGAGTAGGAATCGATCAGCCGCCATATGGCATCTTTGTTATTAATCAAAAAACTGGTGAAATCAATATAACATCTATAGTGGATCGAGAGGTCACCCCTTATTTCATTGTAAGTAGATTTCATGTTATCATATATGTTCTTGGAAAATCTTAGAATTTTTCTTGGAAAATCTTAAACTCATATCATGCATGATTGATTTCAAGAGTCATAATGTTACATATTTTTAGTTGTCTCAATTTAGGAGCACCCTGATGGGTGCAGAGAAAGTTAAAAGAAGAGGTGATTTCTTTTTTAATGAGGTGTTAGCAAAAATGTCAGCCACTAGTCAGCCCTCATAGGAAACCACAGTATTTGTTTGGAAAGACAAGTAACAAACTTAATTTATTTTAAATTTTTTTCAGTAGAAAATGTTGGCTTCTCTGTTTTTGTTTTTGCTTTTGTTTTTGTTTTGTTTTGTTTTTTGTAATAGGGTTCAAACTCAGGATCTCTCTCCCTGGCCCAGACTTTTTCAATTCTAATCCCTAGCAATGATTCTGAAGCCACTGAAGGAATGAATATGAATTCGGAGTGAATATGAATTTTTATAACTTTGCACTGCTTGCGCTCACCTGAGCTCCACATGCACCTTGGAAAGGCAATCTGTCCTTCACCGGTCTCCCTCCATTCTTCTTGGGAACTCACACCCAGCTCAGTCCCTCTCCGCCTCCCAGCCCTCAACTCTATTTAGCTTGAAGCAGCTGACGTAGACACTTCATCCAAAAGGCTGCGGCCACCACCCACAATTCCATAATGCTCTCTCCCCCGGAAGCATTATTCATTCAGCTCAGAAGCATACTCAGCTTTTTACAGTTTCCCAAGTTTACTCAAAGCATTCTCTTTTCCCCTTAATAACCTGTTTCTTCAAAAATCTAATTCCATCAGCCTTGTTCTTTCACCTCTCTTTGTGCCTAACCCGTTTCCCTCTTCCATCTCCTTCCATCATGGTGCCCAACACTTATTAATACTTCAAAGAAAAGAAACAAAAATCCCTTCTTTGATTTTGTAATCTCTTCTGTTTAAGCCCAAGCCATCCAAATCCTGAAACACCTTACAATAGTAAGATGTATTTGCTGCTCTTGCTCATACTTCCCGTTCCTAGGACTCCTTTAATTCCCTGCCTTTCAATTCCTTGCCATTTATCTAAAGTTCTACCTTTAACTCCATGCTGCTCCTCCTCGATCTCTCCAAATCAGCAAGCTTCAGCTTTTCAAAAGCATCATTTTTGTATATAAAAGATGTACACATGTGAAACAGTACCCAAGATACTTGTGCACATTTCAAATAATGATAGTAAACACCCACTCAGGCATTCCGTAGTTTAAGGATTCTGCGTTTCTTTCTGTTCCCATGGGACCCTCCTCCACACATCCTCATCACTCCTGCCTTTTTCCTCTTTCAGATACAGTATTTATATCCTTCTGTTTCTTTCCTGTTTAGAATCCCCCTACTCAAAACACCTTGCCTAGTCTCAGATCCACCTGCTCAAATTCTCTTTCAAGGCTTATTATATTCTATAACATTAGAGTCCTTTCTACTACAGCTTATTGTGTTGCCTATTTAAAAAACCATTTTGTGTTCATATTTTCCTTCTCTTATTGATTGTATTATTTGTACCTATATTCTAACAGGAAATAATAATATTATTTCTCTTTTAATTTCCCACCTAGCAAAGTATTCCCCCAAAGTAGAACTTAATAAATATGTTTCACCATATGCTCATTCTTTTTTCCCTTAGATTGTTTGCAGGGCTCTAAATTCACTTGGTCAAGATCTAGAGAATCCTCTTGAGCTCAGAGTCAGGGTTTTGGATATAAATGACAATCCTCCAGTGTTTTCCATGTCTACATTTATAGGACAAATAGAAGAAAATTCCAATGCAAGTAAGTAATCTATCTTACTAGGTAAGCAAGAATATACTGACCTCAAGATCATTTTTAACAGCCAGGAAAATACAGACTTGGGTCAAAGCAAACATTGAATGTTAAAAGACATACTGTACAAAAGCCCTACGATCAGAAAGGCTGTGCCTTCAACTATGGACCTAGCTCCAGTCTGTCATACAGAATGAGCAAAAGAAACAAGGGTGACGAGTGACTCATGTGACTTGGACACTTTTGGACTTTGCACAGTAGTGGAAAGGGCATAAGTTGAGAACTTAGGCATCCAGGCTTGCGGTGTTGAAGGGCAACCCCTTCCACTCCTGATCACACAGATTTTAGTCCACCTTCTAATTGATGGATAACATTTGTATACCTTTATGAAGTACCCTGTGGCAATTCCAAGCATGTATGGAATACATGACAGATCAGAATAAGCCCATTCACCTCATTCACCATCAATTGTACTGCTCTTTCACACTCATCTGTTCTAGAAACATGTCATAGATTGTTTCAGCCAGTATTCCTGCTATGCTGAATACATTCAGAACTAATTCACTCGCTCTGAATTCTTGATGCCCCTCATGGGACTTCTTAAAGGCCCTTATATTAAGAAAAAACAACCACAGAAAGACAGAGGCCAATGCATCACCACTCATTGTGGGAAGCAGTGAGAAAAGAAGATAGCACCCATGAGAGCCTGGGAATGGGAAGGAGAAGAAGGGAAAGAAAGAATGGCAGTGACTCTGAGAAGTCATCCCCTATAGTCTACTTTGTAGTCACATGACTTTGTCGGCATCAAATAAATGTAACATACTTGCTGTTCCCCCCGCTTCTTAAATAAAATTTAATAAAGAGCCAAGAAGGAGAAGAAAGACGAAAGAAGGGGGGGGGGGAGAATGACAAGGAAGAGGGGATGACATGTCTGTCACACTTTTGGAAAACTTGTATTAAGTGTTTTGGAGGGAAGCAGTGAGAAAAGAGAAGAGAATTCTAGTTTATGACTAAATACTGGCAGTTTACGACTGAATACTTATCTTGTTCTTCAGGATCCTTCATCAAAACCAATTAACAGAAAAATTAAGCAAAAGAAATAACAGGACAGTGTTTGTGGTCAAAACAAGAGTTTCTTTAAATTTGCTAAGTACTCAACACTTAAATAAAGGCCACCTGAAATAAAATAATAATATGTATTTATTAGAAGTCCATTACTCAGTTTTGAACCTTCATATATACTTCTCGTGTTAGCTATTTAATTGCTGCATTAACTTAATGGAAATGGTACTATGAGAGATATGGAAACTGAGCACATCTAAAAAGTGTTAAAATCAGGAAAAAGATACATCTGGCCTTAATATCATTATGTTTTATTGTACGTATGCTAACAAGCAGAACAAATTACACTAAAATATGGACTAGAAAGCCAGGATAGTGTTTCCTTCACTTACTAGTAATAGTAATGTCTAGGCTCCAGTAAAATGAGATCTTTTGTCCAAGACAAAAGGTGAAGAAGGAAGCTAAGATAGACCTATGTTGAAGAAATAAAAGGGGGGTGGGATAGCTCAGTAGAATAAGTGCCTGCCTGGCAAGGGCAGGGTTCTGAGTTCAATCTCCAGTACCACTAAATAAATAAATAAATAAATAAATAAATAAATAAATAAATAAACAAATAAGGTGAAGATAGTAAAATGCATCCACTCACTTTAACACATCTTTGGAAAGTTAGTAGGCTGCACTGTGCATGTCACACAAATATAAATTATTCATTTGCAATAAATCTTGTTGATTCCTAGATACCCTGGTGATGAAACTCAATGCCACTGATGCAGATGAACCAAATAATTTAAATTCAAAAATCGCTTTCAAGATCATAAGACAGGAACCTTCTGATGCGCCTATGTTCATCATCAACCGATATACTGGAGAAGTCCGAACCATGAATAATTTTCTAGACCGAGAGGTTAATTTTTTTTCTTTACGTGGGTCTTTACTTGAAGGGACAGATTCTGGAAGCAAAGTGGTAAAGTTTTAATTATGTAACATTTCACAAACCATTAGCAATGAGAAATATTTTAAATGAAAGTATACAGCTCATTACATTACATTTTATTCCTAAATGTTTCATTTAATCAACTAGATAGGATTTGTTTTAAGTTAAGAAAACCACACAGCACATTACAATATGAAGAAGATAAAGACAAAATTCCATTTTTCAAAATGTGTGTTCTATAAAGAAATAAATATAGAGATGCGGGCCAGCCGGAGAGCTCAGAGCACAGGGGCTGGGGTTTGATCCCTGGCATGCCGTGCTGACCCCGCTCCCAGGGCGCGCTGAGCCAGGAAAGGAGACTGGGTATGATGGTGTACGCCTGTAATCCCAGAGCTTGGGAGGCTGAAAACATGAGAATCACTACGAGTCCAATCTGTGTCGTGAGACCTTGCAGACCCTGTACTAAATACATAAAAAATAAATAAAATAAAAAGAGAGGTGCTTGCTACTACTTCCCCATCTCAATAAACCACAGTATATATGAATGTGGTAGAGTCAGCAAGAATATTTATAGTTCTCTTGACATCAAAATTCTGTTTTATTTCCCTTTTTAAATTACTCTTATTGACAACCCAAGTACTCATACTTTTGGAAATGAATCATAGGATCAGAAAAATGGATAGTGATCAAATAACTTCCACACTGAATTTTTCATTTAAAAATGATAACTAATAACAGTTAACAGGGTAGAGATAGTATTGTATGGTTTCTATCACATTATGGGGTCCCATTTCCTGATTTTAAAATCTCTAATATTTCTTTTTTTTAAAAGAATGAAAATGTCTGAACATAAGGTAGGAATCCTACATGCCCATTACAGGTATAAGTGAGAATGCTTTATTTTCTAGCTGATATTTAAAGACATTTTATTTTAATTATTATAGTCATCTAAACATGGCAAGGTCCCTATTAATGACTCATAGGTTTAGGCAAAACACATTATTTTTATATTTTCATGTTCCAAATATGATGTTTCTAAATTAGCTAAGTGTCCTCTTTTACTTGTTGAGCATTCCAATTAGAATAAGCTGATTACTTAGCTTTTCCAGACTTCCTTAAGCAGAACAATGATTAATATCCAAGATTCCAAACAAGGGAGAATATCAGACATAGAGGAACTTCTGCCGTTATTGGAACCCTGGGCCAAGCTACTTCTAGGTTTGAATGCCCAAAATTTGCAATTATAATTTTGAATAAGCATATGTTGGCGTTCGCATCTAGAAAGGGCTCCAAAGCTTTTGCCAGCGCAGAATAAAACATAGACACGTCATCAGTATCTCCCTCGCCACAACTCTCTACTTCTCCAAAATACAAACCAATCGCCTTCCGAATTTTTCTTGCACACTCAGTGGCTGGCTTATATTAAGCATGGAATTTTTGTGCCATAAATCTTTGGTAAAATGATGTTTCTTTGGTCACTCTGATGCTCTCCCTGCTTTATAAATTTTTCCAACCTAGGCACATGTTAGGGTCAATAAGCAACGAGGCTTTGAAGGAAGGTTGCCATCAGGTGATGCAGATAAACGTGAGTGGAAGTGCAAAGGAGAACTTCTGGCTTGATTCCTAAGAGATGAGCTGTCTCTATCATAGATTTGGATAAACATTGAGCCTGCATTGGAAAAGAACTTTACAGAAGGCAGTAAAGTTGTCTGTGTCCGGCGTGATATTGTATATATTGTGTTTTTTGTAGCAATATGGCCAGTACTCTCTTGCTGTGAGAGGCTCAGACCGAGACGGCGGCGCAGACGGCATGTCCGCGGAGTGCGAGTGCAACATTAAAATCCTGGACGTCAATGACAACATCCCCTACCTGGAGCAGTCTTCAGTAAGCACTTGCCCTTGAAATTTTAAATTTAGTGACTTTAAGGCCATCTCACTTTAACACTTACACAAACAGTTCTGTTTGCTGATGT
This sequence comes from Ctenomys sociabilis, assembly GCA_004027165.1. Lineage (NCBI taxonomy): Eukaryota > Metazoa > Chordata > Mammalia > Rodentia > Ctenomyidae > Ctenomys > Ctenomys sociabilis. The sequence goes on from PVKA01010482.1 coordinate 56,916, forward strand.
GCCTTTCATGTTTGCTGACATACAAGTGAAAGACAGAAACACCTGTTTTGTTTCTGTTTACACAAAAGGAAAAAATGGATTCAAGCAATGAAAAGTGAGTTTATAAACACAGATAGCACTTCTAAATAATAAGCGATGGTTATCATTTTGTTATACATATAATGCAGTTCTTATCTCTTACTATGTTCATTTGTAACTTTTTTTTTTTTTTGCATCTTGTTTCAGTATGACATAATAATCGAAGAAAATGCTATATATTCAGACTTGCTCCAGCTCAGAGTAATTGATTTGGATGAAGAGTTCACAAACAACTGGATGGCAGTAATTTTCTTTATCTCTGGAAATGAAGGAAATTGGTTCGAGATCGAAATGAATGAAAGAACAAATGTAGGAATTCTTAAAGTTGTTAAGGTACGCCATAATTATCTTAAATTCTCTAGCTTTGTGCTTGGTCTTCTTTTCCAAATGATAAGTTTAAAATAAAATATTTACATTTTATGAACTTGAACCACTGAGAGACTGTTACTATGTTTGAAATTATATATGACATAAATCTTTTTTTTTTTTTTTTGTCTTTTTGAGACAGAGTCTCACTATGCAGGTCAAGCTGGCCTTAAGCTCACTTTGTAGCTCAGGCTGGTCTTGAACTCACAACAATCCTCCTGCCTCAGCCTCCCGAGTTCTGGGATTACAGGCATACGCCACCACGCCCGGCCACATAAATTTTTTTTTACATCAAACCTTTCTGCTTATATTATTTCAGGAAAATAGATATTGAACATTAACTTCACACTTTTTACCAGTTCAATACTTCCAAAAGATAACAAAAACTGAAAATATTTTAAACAAGTATCTTATTTTATGCTTAAAATAAAGTAGGATTAATGCTTCAGATTAATGTTTTCAGTGTATTTTAAAGCAAATTTTTAAAATGTGTATGTCAGCTTTATACATCAAATTTCATACACCAAGAATACTTGTCTTATAAATTGAAAGTTGTTTATTCCTCCAATATGTTTTTTCTCTTTTATTTTTTAAAGTTTAAGAAACTGTTAGAAATGATACAGAATTTCACTGAACAAAATGATAGAAATTCAACAATGGCTGCTACATTGCATATTGCCGCCTTGAAATTCGTTGTTCGGACTACCAGACATAAGCATGCAAAATGGGTCAAAAAATTAAAGAAAAAAAAATTTAAACATTAGTTGTTTTTTTAGTAGCCCAATAGAAATCAGTAGTATAATTACCCAAGCTGTCCTGTGTATGTGCCTATGCATTTCTTCTTCCCTTCCTTCTTTCCCTTTTTTCTCCTGCCGCTCGTTCTAGTTGTCCCTTCCCTTTGAGTAGGTCTTTTCTCTTTCGTAGTATCCACCATACCTTTCAGATTTTATTTACTCTTTCAGGTTCTTACACTGGAGAAACAATATGATGTTTGTATATGTGGGTCTGATTTATTTCACTTATATGTATGGCCCCTAGTTGCATCCATTTACCCATAAAAGCTTCAAGTTTATGTTTTTTAAGATAACTGAGTAATACTCTATTGTATTAAACTACCGTATCTTTGCATCCATTCTTTGATGGGCATTTGGGTTGTTTCCAAGATGTAGCTATGACAAACTGCACTACTATAAACATGGGTGCACATGTATCGCTGTAGCATAATGTTTTCAGTTCTTAGGAGGGCAACAGCTGGGTTGAATAGGACTTCTAATCCTAGCTTTTGGGAGGAGTCTCCCCACTGATTTCCATAGTGGCTACACCAATTTGCACTCGCACCAACCATGGGGAAAGATTCCTTTTTCCCCACAGTCCTACAGCAGTTGTTATTGGCTGACTTCTTGATGATAGCTCTTCTTTCTGGGGTGAGTTGGAATCTCAGTGTGGTTTTAATTTGCATATCTCAAATGACCAATGATGTTGAATGTGTCTTCATATATTTATTGGCCATTTGTATTTCTTTTCTTTTCTTTTTCTTTTCTAAGTGTATTTGGCACAGAGTCTCACTATGCAGCTCAGATTCATTGTGATCCTTTTGTTTCAGCCTTCCTAGCGCTGGGATTACAGGCATACGCCCCACTCCCAGTCTCCGTGGCAGGCTCAGTGCACCCAGGGTGTGGCCATCACTGCATGTGGATCAGGGCACTGAACCTTGGTCTCCATGCTTGCCTGAGCAGAGGCATAGGCCACTGAGCTGTCTTGCCAGCCCTGCCCCTTGGAAGTGTGTATTCATCTCAAATCCCATTTTTGGATTGGGGCTTTGAATTTGGGGGGCCTGATTTTTTTTTAATTCTTTATGTGTTCTAGATAGAAGTTCTTTATCTAGAGGGATAATCGACTACAATTTTTTCTCAATTCATGGGTTTTCTTTTTACTCTGTTGGTGCTTTCTTTTGATGTGCAAAAACTTTTCAGTAAGATGAGATGATTCTTTGAAGTATTTCCCATGCATTAAAATTAAATTACTGTCATTGTTCAATTACCTTTTTTTTTTTTTTTTGATGGAACCAGGGATTGAACTCAGACCCTTGTGCTTGCCAGGGAAGCACTTATTCTACTGAGCCATCTCCCAGGCCCCCCATATTCACTTTTCACTGTAGCTAATGATGAAGGCTTAGTAGAAAAATATACTAGAGACTGAGTTTTAATGACCCACCATACTGACTCACAGAAAAATTACATTTGAGACACATGGGAAAAAGTAGCTAACTTCTAGCAAAAAGCTAACAAAAGTTTCCCTCTATGACTCATAGATTTAATACTTTAAATATAAAATAGTTGTCCATGGACTATACAGAATGCAAATAGTATGTGTTCTTTGCAGCAGAATATAATCCCTCTTTGACTGGTTCTTTCTTTCAGAATAGTCCACCATGGGAACGTGTGGTCTTTTGCCTCCTTTACTTTCATAAAGTGGAACCATGCTGATAGCTTCTATTTACTTAGGCAGCATACAGATATTTTAGCTTGTCTCTCACCACACCCCTAAACATTAGCTTATCTCATACCCATATTGCAATAAACAGATTGAGGCTCTAGAGGAGATGTGAACCGCTCAAGCTCTCACAGCCAGGAAGAGGAACAACCACCATTGCAACCTAGGTCTCCTAGCTACGGAATTTACTTCCTTTCAGTACTAGGCCCATTGGGTCTTACTCTATTTCACCCCACACAATAATATTATTTTTAAATTATTTAATCTCATAGCTCTCAATATCTCTATCTGTGAAGTAGGATGATAATTGCTCTCCCATGTGTAATGTAATATATTCAATCCTTTGTTAGAACTATAAAAAGACATGTTTGGGATCCATATGTATATGTGTTAACATAACTATTATTTAAGTTGTGGATAAAACAAAAACTAGAGCAAAGATTCAAAATTGTAGCTAAATAGGCAAAGTCAATGTGTAAATCTCTATTTGCATCCAAGTCACTCTTGTGAAAATTCAGAAAAATATATTTGGTACATAAGAGCATACTGGCATAATTTTGTAGGTTTTCTTATTCATGATTTTTAGTACCGTATTTCATAATGAAAATCATTACCTGAGTATTCTGTAATGCAAAATGATTTTTTCTGCAATATATTGAAGAAAATGATGATTTCTTTATATTATATGTATAATAACATTCTATCACCTTACTTACTTTGAAAAGTCACAATTACAAAATAAAAATTTCTAGAATATTCTTTATGAAGGTCTTGCATTCAGTCCCCAGTACCAAAAAGAAAAAGGAAAAAGGAAAATATTCTTTATGAATAAAATTATTCAAATGATCAGACCTCAAAAATAGTTGACCCATACTTTGGTATAAGTAGAGCTACTTTCTGAGAAGCATGAAATATACGTGCCAGTATAAATTATCTTTACACTACAAAGTTTACGAGTTTTGACTACTTGTGCTATTTTGTTCTTAATTTGGTGAGAAATTAGAACATATTTTCTTCAAATTTCTCAACAATGGATATAACACAACTGGACTTTTTCTTTCTTACATTGTATTTGTGTGTATTACATTGAACTGAAGATTGATAAAGTGATAAATTGGGTGTTTGTACACATTTTCCTTTATAAAAAGTGCAAGAAATTATTTTTACTATTCTTTTTTTTATTTTTTTAATTTTTGTTTTATTTAAGTACAAATATCAATGAGACAGTTTTAAGATACCTTATTTTCACTATTCTCAAGGGACTCATTCTTTTGAAATTCTTTTCCTAATAAAACAATTTTACTCTGTATTTTCTAGCCCCTAGATTATGAAGCTATGAGCAATCTGCAACTCAGTATTGGTGTTAGAAATAAAGCTGAATTTCATCAATCAATTATGTCTCAATATAAAGTCGTAGGCACTGCCATTTCCGTGGTTGTGAAAAACGTAATTGAAGGTGCAGTGTTTCGCCCAGGTTCAAAGACTTTTGCAGTAACAAGTAACATGGGAGCAAATCATAAAGTGGGAGACTTTATAGCTATTGACCAGGACACAAATTCAGCTTCGACAACTGTTAGGTAAGATTGATAATTTTCAACTTTCACCACATAATGAACTTAAACACAAATGTTTTCAGAAAGTTTACATATCTGAATTAAAACATTTTCCATTATTTTTGGAATCATAATTCAGTTTGCAAAAAAGCAACAACTACTGAGTTGTTTCTTAGTATTTAATATGTGTGTGTGTGTGTGTGTGCGCGCGCGTGCACACAAGATGTAAGATGTGAAACTGAAAATTGTATGTGGAAAATTATATAATTATAACTGTAGTTATATATCTCATTGGTCAGTTAGCTGTGACTACATTCTATAGTCTTTCCCAACTTGTAACCTTGACTCCTGTCTACTCCAGCCAGAGAAGATTTCATGGGATTGATTTTTCCATTGCAAAATTGCTTAGCTTGAAATTGACTAGACTTAGCTCACCTTGGTTGTTTTCTCCACCTTAATCAGCACCAAATATTGGCCAGTAATTTTAGGTTGAAAAAGGACTGTGCCATTTTTAAATTCTGTATGTCTGTCTTTCCCTTAAAACTTTGTGTCTGTGTGCATGCTTGGGTGCAAATTTATTTGTGCCTGTGGCTGTGATCACAAGCAATAGGCAACACTCTCACCAACAGAGTCACCAACATGGGAAGTTCTTTCTCGACAGTCTCCTCACCCAGTGCGAGTATTTTTGTCCTCGCTGTTATCAGCCTGCATCGTCATTGTTAAGAGGCCCCCTTGTACCCGACAGCAATGAGTTCACTGAGGGCATCCTCGCCTTCACCCCACCTCTTCTCTGTACTCTGGACTAAGCACAATGCCCAAGACAGATATTTATCTGTCAGTGTCTACAGCACAAGTGTGTGAAAGAGAAGGGAAACAGTGAGGTCATGTTGAGAAGAGAAGGAAAATAGAATAAATGCACAAGGCAAGGACGTAGTCTGGAACTAAAGAAGAGTCTTGGAAAGTCACTGTGCCCTTGGAGAGGAACAGTATATAAGGGCAGGGAATATAGGCCCGGTCATGAAGGCACAGTAATTCCTTTTGCTGTCCACGACATTGTTTTTGTCCCTAGAATATAGTGCAGACTAGGCCCAGCCTGGGAAACCCCAGGGTCTAGAGCTTCTGGGGTAGTTTTGCTGCCACCAAGCAGAAGCGACAGCACAAACCAAAGAAGCATGGTGCCACCCTAGTGGGCATGAAAAGCTCATCCATCAGAGGCGGTGGCTCAGGCTAACTCTTGCTTCTACTTCTGAATGGACGCATAGCACTGGTACTGTCTTCAAAATGCAATCCTCTCATAATTAAAAAGTGTCTAGGTTTTACATCCACTGTCTAGAGCAACACATTTTATGTTTTGGAAGGTATTTTTAAATAGTTGACATTAATTTGTGCTGTTTTGTTTTAAATGCAGATATGTAATGGGGAATAATCCAGGTGACCTGCTAGCTGTTGACTCAAAAACAGGCATACTCACTTTAAGAAAAAAAGTTACTCTTGAACAGTATCAAATGCTTAATGGAAGATACAAAGGAACAATTTTATCTATAGATGGTAAGACATTAATTTAACTTCTCTTTCTTCTAGAAGCTATGTGAAAATACTCATATGTTAAAATTCTGGTGTTCTAAAGAAGCATTTTTTCCTATGAAAGTGATCATACTGGGAATTATATATTAAAATTTGTAATGCTATTAGACATTATAATTCAGTGGATAAAATCATTAGATCTGAAATGAGACTGGATTGGTATCTTGTACCATCATTTCCTATTATAGAATCTTAGATAAGTTCTTGAACTAATTTATGCTTCAGTCTTCTGTTTAATAGGACAATATAGATTTAGAAGTGACTGATAAGAATAATAAAAATAACAAAAACAATAACTAGTGAGACTGAAAGGTCATAGGATTTTATATCATATGCAGTGTGTTTTTAGCTATGACTGTTATGCTTTTAGAGCTTTTTTTATTTATTGAGAAAATCTAGACTCTCAATAAAATATTACTCATTTTACAAAGTTCTAGTGTTATATTAATGAAGTTTCAGGCAACTGAACTTACATCCATGTAGCAGTACCAACCAAAATAACCTTCATTGAGCTACTCCTACCTTTTTACTCAATAATTACACTTAGAATAATCTTAGGAAGTATCTTAAGTATAAACAATTTAGTGCACAAATATTCTAACTACCACACTATCTTTAATAATTAAATGTTGCCAGCAATTCCAGTAAGTAACTGGGAAGGTACATCATTGTAGCAGAAGAGCTCCCCCACCCCCAGCATACTTCAGTTTCTTAGCTGTTCAGGTAACAGTTCCTGTTGCAGTTCTGGTTGCTTCTGTCTCTTACACACGGCTGGCACTGTGGTGCTCAGATGGTCACTGTGATGCACACTGTAAGAATCAGGGCCCAGCTGACCAGCCCTGCTGCCCCTCGCTTCCTGACTCTTATCCAGTGTTAGCCCCAGACCAGCAGAGATCAGGACCTGAAATTCTGGGAATGATCCCAATCCATACCTGTCATCCCTATGCAAATAAACCTTCCTCCGATTCCTGGGTGTCATTCTGGTGTTTCTGCTTGTTGCCCTGTTGTCCTCTTAGCGTAAAATTATGTAGCCATCAGAAGTTATGTTAATAAAAAAACATTAAGACTTTAAAGGATGCTTTTTAAAATTGAAAATGTGAAATGAGCCAAGTGGCCCTATCAATGTAAAATAAATAATAAGCAATCCTTAGAAATTATAATTAAAGGGCCGGCGGTATAGCTCAGCGGACTAAGTGCTTGCTTAGGTAAGCGCAGGAACCAGTGTTCGATCCTTGGTTCCCCAAGCCGCGCCGGCCCCGCCTTCGGGTGCGCTGAGCCGGCGATGCAATCCGGGTGTGGTGGCGCGCGCCTGTATTTCCCAGCACATGGGAGGCAAAAAGCAGGAAGATCACTATGAATGTGGGTTGCATGCATAGTGAGACCCTGCACCAAAAAAAAAAAAAAAAAAA
>PVKA01010483.1:0-64247 GCA_004027165.1 Ctenomys sociabilis
CTTAATATTATGGGCTCACGATGTATACTTCATTTTTATACATTTATGCTTTTCTGCTGGATGGTTAAGACCTAGGTAGATCCAAACTTATATACCAACACATGTACTTTGTATTTCCTATGTGGTCATTGAAGTCTTCTCAGGGTTTATCTTGTAGTCCTGTACATTATTCTGTAGTTCCTTTGTCTGTGTCATCCATTTAATTATCATTGATATGGATAAATACTTTAAATAAAATTTCAAGTCATTAAAAATTCAAAGAAACACCATACATTATTGATCACTTTCCTCTGTGACCCCATAAACTCCTTTATCAGAAAATTTGGGACACCATTCAGTCACAGGATACAGAACAGTTTCTGAGTCCTCACTGACTGACAAAAGATATACAATGTGCTGTACATGGTTTCAGGGTAAATCATAAGGGGTTTTGATTGACCTTGTGATATACAAAAGTTACATTTTTCATTATATAGGTCTTGTTTTAACTTGGTCTTAACCATCCAGCAGAAACTTTAACAACAAGGTATAAAAAGTAAAGTTATATTAATATGCTGAGCTGTAAAATGCTCAAGTGAACAAGTTTGCACTATTGCCAGGTCAGCTGATAACCCCCTACTGTTATGGACAATTGCCCTCTATTTAGTTATTTTGCTGAATTCAAATACCTACATTACTGAAGTACCTACTAGCATCAAATATGAAAAGGTGCCTTAAAGACTGCAAATACAGCTTCTCTAAGAGCAATGGAACATGCATCTCTGAAAACACAAGACAAGGGTGATATAAATAAAGGACAATTTTGTAGTGAAAAAGTATGAATGTATACACAAAATAATTGGGATAGATATACAGCTATTTTCCCTTAGTTCAATTAGAAGAAAGGTTTGTACTGATATTGTTTAGAGAATATATCATGTCTACAACTTGTCCTCTGTAACCACTACAAAGACAACAATATGCAAAGTATTATTACTGTAACAGTCCTACTAACCTGTTTTCAGACTGTTATTGCTATTTTATTTTTTTCTCATTAAATGAATAGAAATTAAAAAATAATAATAATTCAAAGAAATGTGTAACTTTTACTGTCCACAATATGAACATGACAATTTATTTTTAGCAAATTTATGCCACATACAAAGTGTCATTATGTTTTTAAAATTACTCAATTTGGAAGTTTCTTTTCCTTGTTCAGGTTTTTGAGACTGGGTCTGGCTATGTACTTCAGGCTAGCCTTTCAAGAGAGGCAGGTACCCACCTGCCTCTCTTTCTCTCTCTCTGTCTCTCTGTCTCTCTCTCTCCTGATTCTCCTGTTTTCAGCCTCCCAAGATCTGAGATTACAGGTCATTTCACCACACCCAGTCTCAATCGTTGGTTTCAGAGTTTCCTGAGGTCCGGGCTGACACAGCAGGCCTGGGTCGAACCCTGGCCGCCATGCTCAGCCTGAGTATATCCCTTATTCTGCTGAGGTATTTGGCCAACCCCCCTTTATTTTAGAAAGATAAAATACCCCTTTGATGCCAGGGATCAAACTCAGGACCTTGTGCTTGCCAGGCATGCGCTTAAGCCACTGAGCTATAGCTCCAGAACCTACCTCAGTATTTTGAGGGCTGGGATTACAATCATGGACCATGATGCACAGGAGGATGTTGCTTTAAAATGTTAAACTTGCATTTTATACAGAAATTATCTTGTTTGAATAAATATACATGTAAGTATATTAATACCAATTAAACAGCAATTTGTCTTTTTCTTCTCTATAAAATATTTACATCTCCTTTAACTTTGTGAACTTCTTCAAGTGCTTTTATTAAATTTGTAATCATAATGTAACCATGTTTTGACTATCATTAAACTCTTCCCTCTGTGGATTTCTGTGCATGGACCCACGTTTGCATCTTCTTCTTTGCTAATAGTCTGTCTTTGGAAAATCTCTTTCCATGCAGCTGGTAGAATCCCCTGATAGACTGCTCCAGTGAATTCCACCTTAAAAAAAATTGGATTAAGAGCAATAACTCACTTACTTTTTTCTAGAAACCACACTTGTGGAAGCTTCTGAAGTATGATCTATAAGTTATTATAGGCGTCTTTTGGATAAAAGTGAGTGGAAAAAGATAAGAGAATTTCTTCAAGAATTCAAGAGAATTTCTGAAAATATCACACCCTCCTTTGCTATTGGAGAGATATCCATACATCTAGTTTTGCCCTAATGGAAAGAAGCCAGTTAGGTCTTTGCAAAATAAAGAAACGAAAGAGGCTTAGGGTATGTCTAATGACTCTACTAAGATACACTTATATATAATTTGAGAAGCTAGATTTTGGGGGAAATGCCACTAATAGAATAAGAAATGTGTCTCATTTTGTTTTATTCACTTATTTATTTATTTATTTATTTATTTATTTATTTATTTATTTGCAGTACTGGTGATTGAACTCAGGACCTTCACTTGCCAGGCAAGAGCTTATTCTACTGAGCCATCTCTCAGGCCCAAAAATGTGTTTTTAAGTTTACATAAACGTTTCTGTTTACTGATAGAAAGTGTTTCATTTACTTGGGGGTAGCTTGGTTTTAACTGTTCATTCTGATAGAATGTGACTGAATAAACTCTTCTCAAAGGAAGTGCAATTGTCCTATAATTACATGAAAATATACAATATCTTTCTCCTTGAGAAAAAAGAACATTAAAATTATTTTGAAATTGTGTCTCACACCAGGTATGACAGTTGTCATCAAGAACAAAACATCAATAACTGATGAGGATGTGGAGTGAAGAAATCTTTAAATGTTGTTGGTAGCAATGTAAGTAGGTATAGCCACTACAGAAATCGGTAAAGAGAGTCTTCAAGAAATACACTTTCTATTTGGATCATCTATATTATTATTATTTATTCATGTATGTATTTATTTATTGTGGAACTGGGTATTGAACTATTGAAAGCAGGCCCTTGAGCTTGCCAAAGAAGCGCTTATTCTCCTGAGCCATCTCCCTGGCCTGTCATCTGTGCTACTGTAGTATAGTTCAAAAACAAAATTATATGCTACCATGATGCATATGTAGCTCTGTCTATTACTGTCTTTTAGCCAAGGAACAGACTATGTATCTGCCAACAGATGAAATGAATAAAGAAAATAAAAATGGAATTTTTTCATTGATTAAAGAAGAATAAAATATTGTAATTTGAAGAATATGATTGAAACTGGCCAAAATGTGAGAAGATCAGTAATAAATCATAAGTACCATAAATATTTATTCCAGAAATATTAGAGACATTGAGCTTTTATTTTAATGCTACACACACAATGCATGTATTACCAATAACTGATTGCTACATTGGCTTGAAATCTATCAGGTAACCTTTTTTTTTTCTTTTTTCTTTTTTTTTTTTTTTTTGGTGGAATGAAGGATTGCACCCAGGCCCTTGCACTTGCCAGAGAAGTACTTATTCCACTGAGTCATCTTCCTGATCCCCAGGTAAACTTTTTAACACATTAAAATCCTAAAAATATATTTAGAGTTTTACAATAGTGAGAAAAAGTAGTGAATATATATTTTTTAGTCAGGTTAATGAGTCATTTTATATTCATAATCATATCATATGTGAAAATTAGAGCTTGCTAGTCATACAATATGACAATAATTTCTCAGTGACTGTTTGATAACTAATAGCAATACAGAAAAATCATTCCAAGTAAGAGATTTTTTTGTCCAATGAATTCTGTTGAAAGTACAAAAATATGCAAGGGAATTAGATGAGATAAAATCAAGCTATTTTCCACTTGAGAATTTTTGTACACAAAAATATTGTTCATTATCTTTCTCTCTCTGTGACATTGTATTAAGATAGTGACAAATCACTAAAGAATAATATTCCTTAACTTTTCAAGAAAGTTGAAAGGGACAGAGATACCATATTAAATCAAGCCAATTTAACAATAGAATTTCTAATACTCAGCAAATACAAAACAGATTTGATCATTCATTCTCAATTTTTCTTCATTTTTCATTCACAAGAATGATTCTGGCTTAGAAAAGTTTCTTTTGTACTAGATATTTTCTGAAAGCATTTTTCACCTTCTGATTCCTTAGGGTGTATATGAGAAGGTTTACCAATGGGGTGACCACACAGTAGAACACGGAGACCACTTTACAGATGGAGAAGTTGTACTTGGCTGGATGGTGTAGGCAAAGATAATGGTGCCATAGTAGGTGATGACCACAATGAGGTGGGAGGCACAGGTGGAGAAGATTTTCTGCCGAGCGTCTCTGGAGGACAGCCTGACAACTGTAGCCACAATATTTCCATAAGAGAAGATGGTGAGGAGAAATGAACTTAGGATCACAATCAAGCGGCATGTGTAACTCAAGGATTCTACCATGAAAGTGTCTGAGAAGGAGAGCTTGAAAATAGTATCTCAGTCACAAAAGAAATGGTTGATCTTCTGGGGACAGACAAATATGGTGGGTAGGAGAGGAGCAATGAATCGTACAGTCCAGGAACCTGCTGAAAACTTCATACAGATTTGAACATTCATGAAAAGTGAGTAGTGCAGTGGGCTGCATATGGGCACATACTGATCATAGGCCATCACTGCGAGCAGGAAACACTCTGTGGCTCCCATAGAGAAGAAGAAGTAGTATTGGGCAATGCATCCTGGAACAGAAATGGTGACAACTTTGGACAGACAGGTGGCCTGCAACTTAGGCACAGTGACCATGGTGTACCAGATCTCCAGGAAGGACAGATTCCTTAGAAAGATTTACATAGGTGTCTGCAAAGTGGAATTCATAAGCACAATGAAGATAATGAGTGTGTTTTCCATGAGGGACAGCAGGTACATGGAGAGGAAGGTCACAAAGAGCGTGAGTCACAGGGAGGAAGAGCCTGGGAAGCCCAGGAGAATGAACTCTGTTACTGTGCTCCAGTTTTGTCCATCCATTCCTCATCTACTCTGATATGAATGGGACCAAAACACCAAATCATAGATGAATAAGGAATTAAGAATGCCACCATGTTCTTTTGTTAAGATTCTGAATGACTTGTAATCATGCAAAGTATTTTATGTGAAGTTTGTAACAGACATTTGTCTAAATACTTTACATTGGTCATGACATTTCATTTTCAAAGTAATCCCCCTATATAAATAGTATAATAATTCACTTTTACAAGTGGATGAAGTCAGGGAGTATGTTGTTTTTACACCGTTGTATCAATGTTAATTGGTGTTTCTTGAGTGTGAAATTCAGAATGAGTAATATAAAAGATGTACTCATGTTAGGGTATAGAGATGGCAATGCTCCTGAAGGAGTCATATTCTATGGTCCAGAGAGTGACTCTAAAGTCAGAGATGACTCAGGTCATTGAAGAAGGAATAGGGCCATCCTCAGCTCCACCCATTACCAGTGCTGAGAGAAAGCACTGCCTGCATTGTATCTTCATGGTTCCTCATTGTGACCATCAGCTGAAATCAGCACAAGGATGGGTCTAAGCCCTGCACACAAAGCACAAAACACATACTCTGGTTTCTCTTCAGATCGCATAAATCTTTCACCTTTTACAAAGCACAAAACAAAAGACAGAAATGAAATCCAGTTGTAAGCTAATTTTTAAAATAAACATTTATTTCTTTTGGAACCAAAAATCAAACACAAGACTTTGTGCTTGCCATGCAGGTACCACAATCTTGAGCTGTACCCATATTCTGTAAGCCAGTTTTTTTTGTTTTTTTTTAATATTTGCTAATGTTGAGTTAAATGTTGGAAACATTACATCTGCTTCTTTTCCCACAAGTTTAGAAACCATTAGGCAAATAGCTTTAAAAATAGGGCTACAAATCTATGTTTAGAGAAAGATTTCTCCTTTTGGTTTTATAAACATGATATTCTGTTTCATTTTTTTTAAATCAACAAAACAGGAAACTCTATCTTTTGAAAAACTAACACTTGAGTTTGCAACATTATCATGTGGGTGTTACCACAGCAAACAAAATCTTTTTCCTAAAACAGATCATAATTGTCTAAGTTTTCCTGGAGCCAAAGCAGATTCCACATTCTTTGCTTACCTACAATCTCAAAAAGAAGCTGAAATAAATAAAGTGTGTTGTAAATATTTAACACTTCTCTTAACATAATGCCCCAATATCAAACACAACTCCCACATATACATATAAGTTTTGTAGTGTTGATGTGTAAATAATTACCCAACCTACACAGCACCAGTGTCCAAGGGAGGCTATCTGAGTTTAATAGCAATGCTCAATCAGAAAAGATCCTCCTTGAAGCTTTCTGGCCCAATCCATTCTTATCCCATAGAAAAATATAGAAAAATTCCCCAGGTATATTCATCTCATGTTCTATTTTGCTAAATTTATGAAATGTTCTCCTGTTAGCTAAAAATCTCCCTAACTTCTCCTCTAAACAAAGGTAGAGATTGAAATAAATTGGATTCAATTATCCAACAAAGAAGAAAAGACCTCACTGTGTAGCACTATAGAACTCTGTACCACAGATACAAGACATTTACATTTTTCTCTTTGTTCTTTTTTGTCAGGGTGAAGAGAAAAGAAGGGTTGAAATCTTCCTGGTGAGAAGCTTTATGATTTCATCAGTGAGCCCTTGGGGACTGCCTTACAGCTAGAAGCAAACACAGGGTTTCCTGAGGACTAACTGTGGGTGAAGGTCAGAGTCTTTTCCCCTCAGAACAAAGAAAACCTGTGGCAAGCTTTGGCTATGGCAGCACAGGAACTAAAGGGATTACGGCCTCCATGGCTTCATTAGCTTCCACTGCACATGACAATACCCTTGACATGGGACTGCTAGCTTTTCCTTTGCTATTTCACCACCAGAAGTTTTGACACAAAATCATATACTTTATCATACAAAATATAAACAAGGTTAATATTGAAGGTTTCCTGTAAAATAAGAATGCTGCAAAATGATAGTAATAATTGCTAGAATGTCACATTTTATAAAATACTAGAACATGTTATTGTGTATGTGAGGAAAAATGTGATATTTATGATAGTAGAACAAAGAACTTGAATATTGTCAAAGAGGACACAGAATGTCCTCATAGATAGGAAAGCTCGCATTCCTTTATTGAGAAGTAGTAAAAGTTTCAGCGCTGAATAATGCAAATTCAGGGGGTAGCCACATGTGTACAATTCAAAGAATATTTAGAAAAATATTTCAAATTTTTCAAGAAATTAAAATTACTCAATAATTTGTTTTACTTTTACCTTTACTTTTATTAAAGGTGGACAAATTTTCTTGTACACATTTATGGAATAGAAAGAGAAATTATTATTTTATAAGTAATAATCAAATGAAGCATACTGAAATATATGTAATATCAAACAATATAGATGACAGTATTTGAAGTGGTTTCTTCAAAATATATAAATGTACATTCATTGTGATATAGGAAAATGAAATTCCCAACCTGAAAGTTACCTGGAATAAGTTCATTTTCTCCAAACTTGAAAAATGAATTTTAAAAACAAATGGAGGTTAAGAGCAGAATATATTTATTGGTGGAAAAAAAGCTTCTGTCCAAAAGAGGGACAGAAGAGAAGCCTGAGCAAGTTTTCCCCAGGAAGCTCTCTCTTCCTGGGATAGAGTAATACCATGTGGTGAGGTGAACCTAAGGTGATAAAGAACATGGGAACTCGCTTAGGTGCACATGAGGTGGGACAAAACTATGATCAACTAATGAAAATACAAGCACTTTTGGTCAGGTTAGATTGATTAAGTCCACTACCAAATGAGGAAGCCAGTACCAGATGAGGAAGCAAGTCACATAGCAAGTGGGCATGAATAAAGGACAGGATCTCTTCCTTTTGGGGTTGGATTATTAACTCTAGGGCTCTTTCCAGGTCATTGATATCTATTTAGAATGTCAATCACTGATGCCCATCCCCAGGGAAGTATGTGGCTGCATTTGGTTACTTTAGTCTTGATCTGTGGCCCAAACCAAGAGTGTCCATTTCTTCCAAAGTTGCAAAGTTGCCTTGCTTTGTATATTGTCTCCTTGAGATTCTGGCCATGTCTGACTGCCTATAATATACCTAGTTTAGCAGCCTAGGAAAATTGTTCATTGGGCGTCTGCATCAGGCTATATAATGGACCCCAAATAACCAACACTGCTCCCTAATCTCTGTGGCCCCATCTCTACTAACTTTTGCCTGTGTCTGGTCAAAGCCACCATTCCCCATGTTCTGTGAGTTCAGTTGTTTTTGATTCTTCAAAGGAGCAAGAATTTCATGTAGTTGTAGACTAGTTTAGCTTATTTTGCATGTCCATTTATCCTTCTGTCATGAATCACACCATCTCATCTACTATAAGGCCTATCAGCATTACAATATAAGCTTCACCCATGCACCCATGTCCCCCAGCACATGCATGGGTGGATCCCTTACCTGGCTGCTGTGAGAAATCCCCCAAGGAACTTTAAAGTCAGACACATGACTCACACACTGATTTGAAAATCTTCTGTCAAACATACAGACATGCTACTGCTGGATCATACAGCTATGCTTACATTTCACGGCATATTCAGATTATTTTCCATCATTATTGCATTAGTCTGATTTTCTATGATGTAAAGGACTCCTTCCCTTTAATTTTTCTCCAGTGTTCAGCTTTCAGGTTCTTGAGAATGGCTCTCCAGTATGAGTGAAGGTTTCTTAGTGTGGTTTCAACTTGCACGTACAAATAATTAATGATGTTGCGTATGCTTTTCAATGATGCTTACATCTATTGGGGAACATTGTAAGCCATGTGCATTTATCCCTGATAATCATCTTGTGTTCATGTCTGTCAGAAGCTAAAATGACTTTAACTGTGTTTTAATTAGTGTTCATAGAGTATGTTTTGTTTTCTCCATACTTTTATTTCTCTCTTATTATGTAATATATGATATTACAGAAAATATCACTGATGCTGACAGTTTGTGATATTTAATTGCTTTGTTCAGACAACTGTCATTTACTAGGATTTATGATATAGTTAATTAATAGCCATGGTTTTGAGAAAAGATCTCGTATAAAGTTTGTGCTAATCTTGAACTCACTTTCTAGCATAGGCTGGCTTTGAACTAGCAGGAATACTTCTGGTTTAGCCTCCCAAGTGCTGGGATTATAAGTGTGTGCCTCCAAGCCCAGCTGAGTATCTTTTTATTTTTGTGGTGTACTAATCTTGAGCATATTATTTATTTTGCTTCATGTAAAAAGATACACATTTATACACATTGTCTTAGTGAATTTTCTCTTGTTGCTGAATCAAAATACCCAAGACCCAAAATTAAGGAAGGAAATATTTATTTAGCTCATAGATTGTGGAGGTTTTTGGTCCATAAGTGACTGGATCTAAGATAGACAGGCATGAAACAGGAGGGATATTTCAAAGTGGTAGAAGATAACAAGTTCAACAAGAGCAAAATAAGTTAGGAATAAGCCTCTTAAACTCCCTTGTCCTGTAAACAGGCTAACTTCTCGTTGGATGTTGGCAATTATACCTTCCTCTCCCCTCTTTGTGCACAGGCTCAGGATGTTTACAAATTAAGGACCCTGGATGTCTGCTGAGTCACTTAAGTGTCTACAGTTCACAACTTGACGCAGTATGTCATCCATTTCACTCATAAGCATATATATCTCAATTACTTCTCCCACCTCTTATTAACTATAATTTCATGTTTTCATAATAGTCGTTAACAAATATGTCGGTATTATTTTTATTATTTTGAAAAACTGCCAGAGCCAGCGAGATTGTTCAGTAGTCTCCAGCGTCTGCTTAGGCAAACTTAGGTAGGCGTAGGGGGCTGCAGTTCGATCCACAGCACCACATGCAGCACAAGCCCTGGCTTTGGGGTAGGTTGAGACATTCTCCCTAAAAAAGCTGACATCATATGTCCATTGAAATAAGAAGAGTAAGATGCTATTTTGCATTTATTTATTCATTTTCCAACAATCTTAATTATTTTTATTAATTTTATTAAGAAAGAAAAGCAAAGAGGCAGCTATTAAAACCAATTAATAGGACAGTTTGAATAATTACTACACTGCATGTTGTTACCTTTGTAGTGTTTTTCCATAGTGCAAGATGCATACATGATATTCTGTCTACTTAGTACAAATATTTATTCTCATTGAAGTAAGAGAAAGTAGCTGAGTATCTATTCTAATTATTTTGTATTTGCAAATATAAAATAGTCCTTCATTTGTATCCCCTCTTTTGTTAAGATACTCATAAGTGAATTAAATTGGACACACATGTGTAAGTATCATATAGTCTCACTAGTATAAGAACTCAAAGGAAGAAATACAAATGGAAAGGTATGACACACTTAAAAGGAAGGGAAGAACTTGTGAATTAGACAATGAAAAGTGAGCAAGAAAAAAATCTTGGAAATATGATAGTGCCAAAGCTATACAATTATATGTATAAGATGGGTAAGACAATGATCCTGAGAATCTTCAGAAGATTTTAGAAGGTATCAGTTAATTGGTAGTATTCTCACTCTGACTATATATGCTGATACTTGTGAATGAAGCAACTGCACTGAAGAAGACAATGTGTAATAGGGTTATGCTTGGAGTGCCTGTCATTCTGGTCTTCTGAATACATGCTGCTTGTCCTGATATGATGGTTGCTGCTATGCTGTCTGTTGGGCAGATGTTTGTTTAAAAAGAAAGGTGGTGGTGAATGAAAGCAGGATACAGGAAAAGGGTTGTTGAAGGACTGACTTCACACAATGCTTTATATAGTGAGATTTCTAAATTTCTGTAAAAATGTGTAATAATTCATTCCTATCTTTTAAATATCCCCTAATTTTAATTTTTTCTTCATAGTATGTAGAAACTTAAAGATTAACATGACAATACTTAATGAAATATCCCTGTTCCATGTTATGCCTAAGATGTTTTGTACTCAGACCAATAGTGATGTTAAGCTAAACAGCTTTGGTTGTTGGGTAATGACAATAAGATTCTCTTCGTGATGACTAACAACCTAAGTTTGCAGACAAAAAAATTAAAGAAGGAGGGCTGCATGTATAGCAAACATTTTGTTCTTAGCCTGCCAAGTTCAGTGAAGACTCAGGACATAGGGGAACCTGTACTGTAACATCATGTAACTCAGTTGTGTCCCAGAATTTCTGTTTAAGGAGATTATGGGGCCACAGAGGAAAGTGATCGATGATGTGGGGTATGCCTAAGGAAAGACACATGGAGAGAAAACATTCTCTCAGGCTTTCACACAGAGTAAATTGGTTAAGCAATGCTGTGACTCATCCACAAAGCTGAGACTGAGAAAAGATCTACAAACTGTGGTACAGAGATTCAGCATAAATCCTGAGGTGACTTGACGGACCTTATCAGATACAAAAGCTACATTTCTTGTTATATAGGTCTTGCTTCAACTTGGTCTGAACTATCCATCAGAAAAATATAAAGATGAAGTATGAAAACTAAAGCCATATTAATAAGCTGAGCTTCAAAATGCTCAAGTCAATAACTTCTGACATTGCCAGTCTTATGGAAAACCCATTACTATTATGGACTACTGGACTATATTGGTATATTTTTCTGATTCCATACACTTACAATTTTTTAACACAATGCAATATCCTTCTTTGCAAAACTAAACAAAAAAAGGGAGATACAAATGAAGGACCATTTTGTATCTCTATATTCAAAATATTTAGGATAGGTATATAGCTGCATTCTTTAATTCAATGAATAGAAACATTTCTTCTAATAATGTTTGTGGACAGGATATCATGTCTGTATCTTGTACAGTGAATAACCACTTAGACAACAGTATAAAATGTATGTATTACTGAAACTGTCCTACTAATCGGTTTTGAAACTGTCTCATTGCTATTTGTTTCTCAATAAAATTTATAAAAAGAAAAGCTTCCTTTAAAAATATCAGCACATAAAGCAAATGCCTGGCCTGAGGCTGTCGCTTCTATGCACAGCCGAGCTCTAGCCATTGGAAAGTACCTTGAGCATTGCCCAGCACAGGACAGCCCAGTAGCTGTCGTTCCAGTTCTCACTGTACATCCAAGTCCATGCCCACTCTCCTGCTGTGCTGCTGGTGGCCCTCTGGGCCTGGCAGGTCAGCAGGCTGACCAGGGAACTGTGTGCCATAGATATTGGGGTTCAGTTGCTTGTGCTCTAAGAGGCATGATCAGTCCACCTTTCCTGGAATGCTGCGTGAACAGTGAGATTCTAATCGATCACTCCACGTAACTCATCCGTAGGTGTAAGTCGTGACTAGCGTTTGTGGGCAGGGCTGTGATGGCACCTGCAAAATGTGCTCCTTTTGCTATAGCTCTTGGTAGAGCTGGGCAGGGGTCCTGCTCCATAGGCTCCTGAGGATGCTGGGAGCCCGTTCTGGCTGCATCTTGTGGGAGATCTGAGCCAGAGACCTGCTAACTACCCCTGATCTGACCCAAAAAGCAAAATTAATAAATGTTTGTTGTTTTAAGCTGTTAAGCTTTGGAAAAACTTGTTGTGCAGTTGATAATGAATATATATATTAACTGTGTATTTTTTAAGCAAAAAAAATGATAATAAATGCATCTCTATATTCAAAATAGTTAGGATAGTTATACAGCTGCATTCTTTAATTCAATGAATAGATTCATTGACCATGACCTAGATTTGAGTCAAAACTGAATAAAAATGCATAATTCCTAAAGAAAAGTACAAACGAGTAGAGATAAAGAATGAGTAAAGTTTGCTTAATCACATTCCACAGAAATGAAAGATAAGCATAAAATAGTCTCATGAAATTTGCTAATGCAAAGGCATATACAATGCAATTAAGAGTTTGCTTATTTTAGATAATTAGAACAAGAAATGGAAGTTTAGGAAAAATGCTGTACAGAACTCTTCAACACAGATGGGAAAAAACAGATGGGTGCATTTAGAAATAATAATTCAAAAGAAATAAATACAAGGATGATTTTCAAATCTAATTCTGCAAGAACAGACAGGATTTTGGCCCTAGCCTTTCAAGGTCAATCAAGACTCAGAACATATGAGAACCTGTACTGTAACATCATGCAACTCAGTTGTTTCCCAAATTTTTTTATAAAGGAGATTACAGGGCCAAAGAGAAAAGTGATCAATGATGTAGAGTGTGCCTAAGGAGAGTCACATGGTGAGAAAAGATTCTCTCAGGCTTTCACAGAGAGCAAATTGGTCAACAATGACCATGACTCATCCACATGGCTGACACTGATAAGGGATCTACAAACTGAGGTACAGGGTTCAGGATAAATCCTGAGGGGATTTGATTGACTTTATCAGATATAAAAGCTACAAGTCTTGTTACCTAAGTCTTGCTTTATCTTGGTCTTAACCATCGAGCTGAAAATTATAAAACCGAAGTATAAGAAGTAAAGCCATATTATTATGCTGAATTGTAAAAGACTCAAGTCAACAACTTCTGACTTTGCCAGACATACAGCAAACCAATACTATTATGGACTATTGGACTATTTTGGAATATTTTGCTGAATTCACACATCTATAATATTTAATTGACAAAACTAAACAAAAGCGATATAAATGAATGACCATTTTGTATCTCTATATTCAAAATAGTTAAACTAGCTATACAGCTACATTCTCTTAATTTAGTGAATAGAGGGATCTGTTCTAACAGTCTTTGTAAGTAGAATATCATGTCTGCATCTTGTACAAGAAATAACCACTAAGAAAATGATATGCAGTGTATTGAAACTGTCCTACTAATTTGAATTGAAACTGTCTCATTGCTATTTGTTTCTCAATAAAATTATGGAAAAAAATATAATGCCAATCTTAGAAATATGCAAATGGTCATCAACTGATAAATTGATAAAAAAGGGTGTGTTGTTTTTACACAACAGAGAATTATTCAGCTATTAAAGAAATTATTATCTTGAGGTTTTTATACATAAATGGATGCCAACTCATAAATCAGACCTCCATAATATGTATGCAAATATCATATTGTCTCCCTAGTGTAAGAACCTGAAAGACTAAGTAGGATCTTAAGAGTATAATGGATATTGCAAAAAGGAAAGTATCTGCTCAAAGGGAAGGAACAACTGGGATGAAGGAAAGGACAAAAGAAAGAAAAAATGAAAAAAAAATATGTATATAAACAGGATAGCTTGTATAATTGTATTGCTGATTTCTGCTGGTCTATTAAAGGAGAAGTTAATACTTAATTGTTCTCTTTTTTAAACTTTCTTATAATTTTTAAACCAAGTATGCATGCTTATATCTGGTAATCTAAATAACTAATTTGAAGACAACATGCAACATAACAACCATTGTTGAATTCCTACTGTTTTGTTTAATGAAATTATGTATCTTTTCTAATTTTCTTTTCTTTTATTATCTTTTATGCTCTTTTAAAAAATAAATCCAATGCAGACAAATATATGGTAAATATGAAAAAACATACCCTCCCAAAGGGTATATGGGTAAGAGTAGATGGATAAAAATGCATATCAGGGCTGTGAAGATGGCTCAGCAGCATAAGTGCCTGCTTGGCAAGCCCAAGGTCCTGAGTTCAATTCCCAGTCTGAGAAAAAAGTTGTGAAAATGCTTATCAGATATGGTAAATCAAGCCAAAGAAATAGTAAGGAGCAATTTAGGGAAGTAAGAAAGATAAGAAATAAAAAGCTGATACAGCACAATCATATGCAAAAATATAACTGATTTGTCTGAGTGGGTGCTACAAAGGCTTTAAAATTAATATAAAGGCATCCACATTGTGTTACTTTTTAAAAGCTTAAAAATTTATAGAAAAGAACAAGTCCATGTTAAAATGATGGGCAAAGAATGTAAGAAAATGAAAAGTGGTGCAACTAATCTTATTGCTAGAATTCTGAGAGTATCTGCTACAGTAATGAGGGTGATTTGGTGACACCCTCTTTGTATTTTAAAAAGTCCATATTAATGTTAAGATGCAAGAATCTTGAGTAAAAATTTAGAATATAAATAAAATTTTGACGTATGAAGGGAACTATGTTAATTATAGCCTCACCTGTCAATGATTTGGCATCTGAGAGGAATACCTTAAGGCAGGAGACAGGTTAGGGGCGCGATCCACTGCACTTAAGGTCAATCTTCGCTATTTGAGAATGAGCCATACAGAGCGCCGAGAGCCACGGTGAGCTCCTCACTCTGGTGCGCAGGTGGCCCCGCGTTTCTGCTGCAGCTCTCGTGCTCCATGCCAGAGTGTGCGGGGTGCATTTCTGCACAAAGCTTTCACACTGGTGTGCAAATTTAAATTGATGACTTAGCTATTTAACATCTCCTCCGAGCACCATCCAGAGGGAACATATTGTTACTGAAAAGGGAAATTGTTCTGTGCCTTCCTTAAAGGAGGGGAAAGCGTTTATGTCAGAGAAGCTTGACTCAGGCCTAACTCACGGGGCTGGGAGTTCAGTAAGTGTTAATTAATTGCAATTAAGAGTTGATTAATTCAATGAGTTCAATGCTAATATTATCCATCACCATTAAATGTGGCACCTTAAAAAAAGAAAAAAAAAAAAACAGGGCCAGGGAAATGGCTCAGTGGAATAAGTGCTTCCCTGGCAAGGGCAAGGCCTGAGTTCAATACCTGGTTCCGCCAAGAAAACACAGACACACACAAGCATGCTCATCCACGCTAATACACACACACACACACACACACACAGTAATGTATTGCTCAGTTGATACAAGTGTGATCAGTATGTGCACAGAAACATGACCCCATCAGCCCTCTCCTAATGAGACTGAGTAGGGCAGAGGTCCAGCTGTTGCAACGAAATGGTTTCTGAGGGAACTTTCTGCACGCGGGAATTCAGATAGCACTGCAATACTCACCATGAAAGTAATAGCCAAGAAGTTTATTTCTAGGAGAGAAATGATTTGGCTTATAAAATTTTTCATTCGTAACCATGTGATTTGTAATAATGACACTCATGCTGCAGAATTAATGCTCGTATCTGGTTTAGTCTCTGGGCCATTTTTGGTGCCCTACCTGTCTGGTAGCTCCAGAGACCCTTTCCCTTTCCTAAAAATGGAATGCTGCTAATGTTTAGTGCTGCCCATCCCTTTCCCCGCCCTCCCCCCCATGCTCTTCAGATGATGTGCATTTTGGACTTCTCCTGTAAGAGCAGTCGTGACACTGGACATTCTGTGTCTGACTCATAGCACCTGGAATTCTAGTCTCAAGGTCCATCCCTTTCTCTATGAATGACTCAAGCTTATCCTCTATGTAATACTCAATATTTCTCATTTATCTGTTGAAATTTTTTGGATAATATCTTTGGATAAGATTTCTTCTTGATTCTCTAACTGAAGCAATTACAACCAGAAATTTGTTGTTTCCCTCATCTTCTCTAATGTAAAATAGACTGTAAGAAGACGAATTAATAATCAAACATGTGCCAACTTGGCAGTAAACACACTTATGTGGTATGTCACCCACCAGCTTTCTCCCTGAGGATTCTACTCCTGCTTCAAGGTATATGTCTGTTCTGATAAACTTTTTAAAAATTATTAAAAAGTATCCAAGTCATTAGCTATCACATTTGAAATGTGGAATTTCTTTCATGTTTCTATTTCCACAGAGACAATAGCAACTCAATTTTGTTATCTTGCAAACATCAGTTCAAAATAGTGGACAGTGATTATTTTTATAAGAGGTT
This sequence comes from Ctenomys sociabilis, assembly GCA_004027165.1. Taxonomy (NCBI): domain Eukaryota; kingdom Metazoa; phylum Chordata; class Mammalia; order Rodentia; family Ctenomyidae; genus Ctenomys; species Ctenomys sociabilis. The sequence goes on from PVKA01010483.1 coordinate 16,705, forward strand.
TCTAAGAGCCCTGCACTTATTCTGGGTCTAGAACTAATTGGACTCTAGGGACAAACTCCCATGAGATAGTCCTCATGGGCTCCCTAATTCTGTAGCACACAGATGCTGTGCAAGGACTTGATCTGGCCCAGAAGGTGGTACTGAACCACCATAAATGGATCCAGAACTGACCCAGGTACAGGAAAGAACTGTGAGTCCTCCCTTTCAATGTCTGTGTGATGTCAGATCCACTTCTCAAAACAAATAGGCTAATGATGCAAAGTGACACCACACACACACACACACACACACACACACACACACACACACACACATGCACACATGCAGGAAGAAAGCCCTAATGCCCATGAGCCAGTAGTAAACAGGAGGCTGAAGGCTGGAGGAACACTTGTTCTCTCCTTAAGATGTCAAGTCTGGCTATTTGTCCTGTCCTCAGACTGTGGATTTTGAACAGAAACCTTTGAAAAGCAGCAGCAGGTAAGCTTAGATCACATGGAAAGGGAGGGCACTTCCGGCACCGAGTCATGGCATAGGAAATGCACTTCCTCAGCGTGTTGAAGAGGTTGGGGATGAGAACTAATAGTTCCATTGCATAGACTCATATGAGAAGGACTGGAGAGGTGGAAAGGTGCAGAGACTTTGGAGTGAGTCTCAGGGTCCTGGGTCTCCACAGGTCAGTGCCTGATGGGGACACATGAGAACACAGTGCTGCTTCCCTCGGGTCCTTCTAGAGAGTCCACACAGGTCGATGCTCAGACTCAGGCACACACACGGTTAAATTTTCTTTTCTCTTATTTCTACAATAAACCAAGTTCATCAGTATTGACTACTTGAGAACAGAAATGTGTATTTTAGCAGAAAATATTTTGCAGTGATTGTATTAATACACTGTAAGTCATTTAATTAAGATAGAGTATCTGATTAATTGTAGTTTGCTATTGAAATAAAATTACAATGTCTTAAAATTAGGTTTGCACTGGTGTTATCAATAATCATTGATGGGGCTGGGGCTATAGTTGTGTGGCACAGCACAGCCCCAGCAAGTGTGAGGTGCTGAGTTCAGTTCTTTTTTTTTTTTTTTTTTTTTTTTTTTTTTTTTTTTTTTTTTTTTTTTTTTTTTTTTTTTTTTGTGGAATTAGGGATTGAATGAAGACCCTTGCACTTGCCAGGCAATTGAGTTCTCTCCTTAACACCAAAAATAAAAAAAAAAAAAGATTCTACCTCAATAATCACTGATTTCATATGATTTTGAGCAATGGAAAGTAGCATATAAATCTAGTAAGATTTCAAAAAGCTGAATCAATGAGCTATAAATTAATTTCTAACATCAAGAAAGATATTGTTAGAACTAAGATTTTCATAGTAAAAGCACAAGATTCCTCTTTGCCTCATTCCTAGAAATTTTATATTTTCAACATAAAAGATTATATCTTTCTACCATTGTTTCATTCAGAGTAAGAAAAAAAAGCTCTATGCTGAGGGGGATTTATAATGCCAAGATCAGGAATTCCGGTAAGCGCTACAGCAGGATCAGAAGGACAGCAGCCCAGGAACCCAGAGGCCTCCAGGGTCCCCGGCACCTCAAGGAGATAAAATTTTCCAGGTACAAAGTGCTGCCCAGAGCTTCTCACCTCCGGCCTGAAGCGCCACCGCCGTCCTTCCCCCAGCTGGCAGGCCCTGCGCACTATCCTCCCCACCCCAATGATGAGAGGGGTCAGGTCAGTGGAAGCAAAGCACCTAGGCCACGTCATCTATGATAAGAGAAAGCTTCGGCGGGTGTTGCTTGAAAAGACATTGAACATCACTGTCAAAATTCATGGAGGAAATCAACTTACCTCAGAAGTAAATATTTGTAGGACATGTGCTGTATGGTCTGTGAGGTTATGGGTTTTCACTTGTCCCCAGGAGCAAAAATAAGGCATTAAATATTGGACTTGGGATGACCTATGAACTTGTGATCCTAAAAATAATTTATTAGATTTTATATAACACCTTAATATAGGTAAGGAAAATTTTATTTTACTTACAAGCAATGAACAAAGGCTGAAAATATCTGTGCCAAGAGGTGTTACACTCTCCTGGGTGCTGCTTGAGGAGGTAACTGGGGTGCAGAGACACTCCTAGTATAATCACTCACAGAGTAAAATACAGAAATTGAATAGAGTAAAACTATGACTCTCAGGAAGGCAAATGGCTTACAGCATCTGGCTAATAATTAAACACTCTTGAGCTCAACTGCGAAGGGCCCAAGGGGTGCACGGGGGCGGGGTACGGGGAGGGGGTTGGGCACCCAGAGCCTCCGCGCATCGCAGCTCCAAAACTAGCAGAACAAGAATGAACTGGCGATCACTGTCAGGGGAATCAGACATTCATTTGTCCACATCAGAATGATCAGAGTTAGGTGTTAGGAAAAGTGATTTTATTTGATAGAACTCCAAGCGCTTGAAGCCCGGACTGCTTCCCCAGACCCTGATGGGACTTTAAACATTTCTTTTATGGAAGTGCACAGCTTTAGAGACTTGGCCACGTGAAGGAAAAGGTCCTGACCCAGAAACAAAGGGCATTTTAGGAAGTCGCTGAGTTCTCTGCAGTGTTCTCTGCCCTGGTAGATTTTCAGGCCCGGGTGAAAGCATGGCCTGGGCCAACGGCACCTCTATGGACTTCATCCTTCTCGGGCTCTTCCCGGGGTTTGGGCACCCCGAGCTTCTGGCTCTTGTTCTCCTCCTCATCTACAGCGCTGCCTTTGCTGGGAACTCTGTCCTGGTCCTCCTGATCTGGCTGGATGCCCGCCTGCACACGCCCATGTACTTCCTGCTCAGCCAACTCGCGGTCATTGACCTGGCCTACATCTCCAGCACCGTTGGCTTACAGCATCTGGCCCAAGACAGTAGCCAACTACTTTGCGGGGAAGAGGGGCATCTCCTACCTCGCGTGCGCCACCCAGATGTTTTCCTTCCTCACCCTCAGCCTGGCGGAGTGCATCCTGCTCACGCTCATGGCCTACAACCGCTACGCAGCTGTCTGTAACCCCCTGAGGTATGCGGTGCTCATGAGCCCCAAGGTCTGCCTGCAGATGACTGCCGCAGCATGGACTGGAGCGGCTTTTACTGCCCTGGTCCACACCGCCATCCCAATGCGGTTCCCCATCTGTGGCTCCAGGGAGATCAACCACTACTTCTGCGAGGTGCCTGCCATCCTGAGAATGTCTTGCGTGGACACATCCATCTACGAGATGGTGAAGTTTGTGTTCACCATTGTGTTTCTCCTGGTCCCATCCATTCTCATCCTGGTCTCCTACACTCTCATCTTCCTCACTGTCCTCAGCATAAACTCTCGAACAGGGAGGAGCAAAGCCCTGGACACATGCTCCTCGCACCTGATGGTTGTGAGTCTCTTCTTCGGCCAAGCCATCTTCATCTACATGACACCCACATCTTCCCACACACCCGAGCAGGATCAGGTGGGAGCCGCGCTCGGCACCATTGTGACCCCCATGCTCAACCCCCTCATCTACAGCCTGCGCAACAAGGAAGTGTTGGGAACCCCGAGGAAGTGCGTGGGAAGGGGCTCCAGTTCCAACAATGGCCTACTTCTGCAGTGCGATGCTCGGACATGTCTTATCTCCAGTTTCAAGGATGTCTGTAATCAACTCAAGTCCTAGCTTCGTAGCTTGGGAAGGTAGGATTCATGTATGTTGGCACTTGGGGGAGTGGTACTGCTGTACTGCCACAGTTGTGACTTTCAATGAGTACAGCCTTAATAACTGCCATGAAAGAACTTAAATGGATTTAGTCAACAATATTGCCACAGAGATAAATGTCTTTCACCCCCGTTTTCAGCTTCTTTGGGTCGTGATGTCAAAAACTGATTTTCTTCCTAGAACTAATGCCTTGATTGAAATTTTTAAAAAATCACTCTGTAATCTGCTTTCATCCTATTCAGTTTTAATGATGCCCACTCTCTTTGCACTGTCCGAAAGCTGCAAGAGGGCCAGCAAAATAGCTCAGCTGATTAAGCACCTGCTTTGGCAAGGGCAGAGACCAGGATTCGATCCCTCCTTCCGCACACCACACAGGCCCTGGCCCTGGAGCCCTTTGAGCTGGCTACAGAGTCCAGGCACGGTGGTACACTCCTGTAGTCCAGTTGAAAACAGGAGGATCACTGCAAGTCGGGGCTTCATAGTGAGACTGTACCAAATACATAAAATGAAAAAAGAAAAAAAGCTCCAAGTTCGCTGGCTCCATGAAACCTTGCTATGCAGTCTTCTGCTTCTCTAAACTCCTATTTACACAGGTACATTAATGCTATAATTTGTGACAAATAATTTATGATGTTTTTCCTTTGAAATTAAGAAAATAAGTAGACATATGTACATAGAAATCACAGAGGTGAATTCGGGAAACTCTTTAAGAAAATAGATGGAAATTACTTTTTCCCTTTTTCTTCTAGATTTCAACTTTCTTCCTGTTTCATCAAACGTTAATATCTATACTTCTCAAAATAATGTGAGAGGTTAACTATAATTTGCAATCACATTCAATTTCTGAAGCTTACTCTAAGCTGCACTTCGCCAGGTTAGTGATGACGAACCTCCTAGCACGTGCAGTGATAAGACGCAGCCCGCTGCAGCCTGTGCACCACACGTTCACCCCCACTGCTCTATGTCTTTAAGTACAATAAACAATAATAAAATATGGCATCATAAAGTTACAACTCGCCTTCAAAGATCTCATTTCCATTTCCTTGTTATTGTTGACATCCTTTGAATTTCATAATCCTAACTCTCTAAAATAATTTAATTTTGATAATTAAAACATTAACTTGAGTTTTGCTGCAGGAGTCCACCACCCTGAGGTGCAGAACCACACACCCTGTGCTCTGCTCCTGGGGTACAGGTGCCTCTGCTGTGGCCTCTGTGGCTCGGTGATCTGCAGTGTTGGCAGATGTTGTCATATTGCAAGCAGGGAAGCTGCTTAGGCCGGAGCCCAGGACCTGCACATGCTAGACAAGTGCTTTAGCCCGAGTTGCATCCAGCCCTCTTTGTCTTCTGCACCACTTAAAACAATCGCTTAAGAACTGGAAAGTACCATAGGTACAGGACTTTACTCAGGAGTTGCCCTGGATCCGTGGAGCAGCAGCACCGAACTCATGAGCTGACCTGGGATCTGTAGGCCAGAGACACTGAATCAGGAGCTGCCCTGAGATCCACAGACCAGAGGCAAGGTACCAAGGAGCTGCTGTGGGATCCATGGCCCCAAAGCGCTGCACCCAGGAGCTTCCCTAGGATCTGTATGCCAGAGATGCTGAACCAGAAGCTGCCCTGGGATCCATGGACCAGAGGCCCTGTACCCAGGAGCTGCTCTGACATCCTCACCCACAGGCAGCAAGGTGAGGTTGCATGAGCCCCCTGTGAGTGCTAACCCAGGACTGCAGCTTGCTGGAGTTAGCACATAAGTGAACCCCCAATGTGCTAACCAGAAAAATGAGTGATGAGAACAACACAATATGGCCCTGTAAGCCAGCAGCTTGGAGTGAAAAGGGTCTTCAGGCATTGTGGTGACAAAGGGGACACAGCTGTTACCTGTGACCACTGGGTAAGCACTGGGGTAGTGAATCTGTTCCTGCAGACAGCAGATTAGCTCAGATTGCATATGATTGAATATGGAAAGGAGGGACAACTTCTGTCCATCCTTCACATCCAGAAGAGGTCAAAACAGGAAGCCACCTGAGAAGCACCTGGCTGGCTAAGCTGGCAAAATGCCCCTAGGCAGGAGCTGGTGTAAGCAGCTCCCTCTGCCTAGACACTGAAACCCTGCATGTACTGCAGCCCTAAGTTGTAACTGCTGCTGTGCAGCAGTGAAGAGGAGCTGGCCAACGGACTCAGTGATGATTGGGCTCTGGGCAGATGGTGACGGTGACATGTGAGAGTGACACCACTTCCCCACATTCAGGGCTCTGAAGTCTGGGCTGGGGACCACCCTGGCGCTGATGGAGCAGTGAGCACAGTTTGAGCACAGCAGGGGCAAACGATGAGTCAGTTATGGCGTGGGAGGACCCAGAGAAGCAGCCTTAGGAGCCTCGGTGGCACTGTCCCTGTGCACCACCTCCGTATGGATCGGCCTGGAGCTCTCAGACTGAGGACTGCCAGCTACCCCCCCAAACATGAACTCCCACAGACCTTGCATACCTGCCTATGGGCAGCACAAGTGGCAGACTCCGTGGGGGGTCCAGATCAGTGACTCCAGCCCAGGCACTCCCAGGTATCGAAGACTCTAAGTGAGTTAATAATCCAGTCACCGAAACATAGCTAGAGCAATCAGACAAGAGAGAGAGAACAGGAATAAAGACAGGAAAAGAATTTAACTTAACATTATTTGTGGGTGACTTGGTTCTCTACATGCAACATACCAAAAACTCCATCAAAACACTTCTAGATTTAATAAATGAATTCAGCAGTGTAGCTGAATTGGCTACAAAGTTAACTCTTAGAAACAAATAGCCTTTGTACGTGGGCAACAAATTCACCAAGGAAAAGTTAGATAAACTACACCCAAAAGTGAATACCTAAGAATCAATCTGACAAAGGAAGTAAAACAAAACTATACATTGAAAATTAAAGTACTGTAACATAGAAGATCGAAGAGGATCAGCAAATGGAAAGATATGCCTCGCCCCTGGACAGGAAGCACCAATGTAATAGCATGGCCACACTCAGAACCGTTACACAGACTTAATGCAATCCAGGTCACATACATTTAGCACACTTTACAGAAGTAGAGAAAACATTCCTGAAATTTATTTTGTACCAAAAGAGACTGAGAATAGCAAAAACAATTCTGGGCAACAAAGGCGATGTGGGGGAGCATTACAATCCCTGACTTAAATTATACTACAAAGCAACTGTGATAAAACCAGCATTGTACTAGCCAAAAGAAAAAGAAAAGAAGACCAGTGGAACAGATGAGAAGATGCGCACAGCTCCACGCACACTCAGCCACATTATCTTTGACAAAGTGTCCAAACATGTTCACTGGCAGAAAGATAGTCTCTTTAATGTGTGGTGCTGGAAAAACTAGCTTTCCACATGGCAAAAACAGAAATTAGACCCAAGCCTTATAGGGTCACTCCATGGTCTCTGGGAAAAAATAGCAAGAGGATTTAGAAAATAAGACAAGCAATAATAGCTGGGGTCAGGTGGTGGCCCATGCCTGACAGGCAAAGGCAGGACAGCAGCCAGGGTGTCTATACCTTTGCCAAGTCACAAGAGATGATTGTGCCCAGCAGCTATTGGCCCGAAAAGGCCAGGCAGGAGGTTTTGTCTCAACACTGAGGTAGCAATGAGGCCTCATCCTGTCCTCCAACGCGGGACCGATTTCCAGCTTCAGTAACTCCCAACAAAGGCTATCACCATGCACTAAAGTCAAAATCGATCAAATATCATAATATCAAAATGGAAGCACCAAATCTACTGTAAGAGAAAATAGGCAGAAATCTTCAAGACATAGGGGTAGGTGAAGATTTTCCAGGCTGTACAGAAAATAATTCAAATAATCAGCATCTTGGATCTTATCTTAGCAAAAATCTTTTGCACATCAAAAGAAATTATCAACAGAGTAAAAGAAAAATCCACAGAGCAGAAAATTTACCAGTTGTCCTTCCGACAAAGGACTTATACCTAGAATCTATAAAAGATTGAAAAAGATCAGATCTTTGAATTCAAAGACCAAATCCAAAAAATGGACATCTGAGATGAACACATACTTCTCAGATGAAGAAATATAAATGGCAAATAAATATATGAAAAAATTTTTAACATCACTGGTCATTTGAAAATTGCAAATTAAAACAGCACCAATATTCCATCTCACCTCAGAAAGAATGCTATCATCAAGACATCAACCAATAAAACTGCTGGTGAGGCTGTGGGGGAAAATGAGGCCTTCTCAGCCGTTAGTGGGATTGTAGACTGGTGCACCCACTGTGGAAATCAGTGTGGATATTTCTTTAAAAACTAGATTTAGAAGTCCAATTCAACACAGCTATTCCCCTTCTGGGTATCTTTCCAGACGAATTAAAAACATACCATAGAGATACATGTTGTACACGTGTACTCATATTTATAGCAGCACAATTTGTCATAGCTAAATCTTGGAAACAGCCCTGATGCCCATCACCTGAGGAATGGATAAAAAATGTGGTACTTTTACATGATAAAGTATTACTCAGCGAAAATGAAGGATAAATTGGAGAAGTTAATACACAAATGGATGCAAATTGAGGACATATTCCTAAGTGAAATAAAGCAGATTCACATGTGTAAGCACTGTATTGTTTCCCTGGTGTGACAAACTTCAAGAGTGAATAAGGTCTAAAATGGCTAACAGATATTGTGAGATGAGAAGAAATTGTCCAAAGGGAAAGGGTAACTAGGGTGGAAGGGAAAAGGAAAAAAGTCATACTATAAGCGTCTTTCAGTTTATTGAAAGGGAAGGATTGTGCTAATTTTAACTGAATGAATTTTAATGCACATATCTTATACTCTAAATGACTACTTGAAGACAACAATGTGCAATGTATTAGCTATTGTTATTCTTTGTTATGAAATTTTGTTTTATCTTTTTCCATAAAAAGCTAATTCAACCATTGGATGATCTGACCAGGTTCCCAGCACCACCCTCTCAGGAATGGAGCTTGACCCCTGCTATTTTAAATGGACTACTATGATGTGTTTACATTTTTAAAACAAAGACTCACTGTGTGGTTCAGGGTAGTTTTGAACTCACTAAGTAGCCAAGGCTTGCCCCAAACTCATGGGAGGTCTTCCTGCCTCAGCCTCCTGAGGTCCGGGATTATAGAGCACACCCAGCTAAAGTCGCTCTTGTTTGACTGGAAGCAGAATTTAATTTGTATAGTTTAGACTGTAGTGTGTAAACCTCGTCACTTGGAGGAATTTTGAACTGGGTTTTTATTTTGTTGTTTTTATGTTGACACTGTTTTTATTATTGTTTCCTTGGTGTTTCTTTTGGGAACAACAAAGAAGGTTTAGGTGTGATCCTAAGAGCTTATAAGTGATAGTCGTTGTATTTACTGCCATAGTGTCTTACCACGCCATCATGTTTCCATAGTGCCTTGCTATGTCACATTCCCCTTGTTCCCCTCCCCAAGTAAGCAGTTTCTTCCCATTTCCCAATATCTTTAATACATTGTGGTCCTTATTTACAGAATTTGTTTCTCACATCAATGTAATATTTACACCTGTTTCTATGTTATTTCAGTTAAGAGTATGGTCTCAAAGTACATCCAGTTACCTAAAAATGTCTCAAGTTCATCTTTTTTCATGACCGAGTAGTACTCTATCATGTAGAAAAAAAACACATCTTTTTTTAATCTATCCATTGGTTGACGGACACTTGAGCTATCCAAGACTTAGCTATGTGCTGCTATAAACGTGGGTGTGCACATACCACTATGGTGTGATTTATTTTGTTCTTTTGGGAAGATAACTAAATGGGGAAGAGCTGGGTCACATGAAGCCTCTAGCTTTAGGTTTTTAAGGAATCTTCACACTAATTTCTACAGTTGTTGTACCAGGTTGCACTCCTACCAAGAGTAGAGAGTGGTCCCTTTTCCCTCACAGCCCCTCAAGCATTTGTTAGTGAATGATTTCTTGATGACAGCCATTCTCTCTGGAGTGAAATGGAACCTCAGCATTGTTTTAATTTGCATCTCTTCAATGGCCAGGGATGTGGAACATTTTTACATATATTTATTTGCCATCTATAATTCATCACCTGAGAAGTGTGCACTCATTTCAGAAGCCCATTGTTAGATTGGGTGATTATTATTATTATTATTATTATTATTATTATTATTAATCATTATTATTATTATTGTGAGGAACCAGGGATTGAACTCAGGCCCTTGTACTTGTCAGGGGAGTGCTTATTCCACTGAGCCATCTCTCTGGTCCCTAGATTGGGTCTTTAAATTTGGGAGTCTGATTTTACTTCAGTTTTTTATATGTTCTGGATACAAGTCCTTTGTCTGAAGAACAACTGGCTAAATGTTTTTCCACTCTGTGGGTTATCTTTTCACTCTGTTGATGGTTTCTTTTTCTGTGCAAAAGCTTTTTAACAGGATAACAGTGCAGTCTTGATCTTCTGTAATATTTCCATTGTGCTTGAGTTTTGTTCGTCATGTCTTTGCCTGCACCCAAGTCTTCAGGAGTTCTGCCTGTTCTCTCTTCCAGTACATTTAGTGTTTTTGTTTTGATATTTACATCCTTTGTCTATTTGGACTTTAGCTTAGGGCATGGTGAGAAGCACAGGTCTAGGCTTAAGCTCCAGCATTGTTGAGGGTGTCAGAGACAAGGTGGCTGAGTGTGTTCAGAGTTGTTATTGCATCTTATAATCTACTCTATTGACCCTTGAGTCCAGTTTTGTTTTGCTTTGTGTTTTTTTTTTAAGGGCCAGTGCCATGCTGTTTTATCACAGTAGATTTGAAGTATAGTTCCAATCCAGTGCTTGTGATGCTTCCTGCCTGGCCTCTGTTGCTCAGAGTTTCCTTTGCTATTCTAGGTCTCTTTAGAATCCACGTAAATTTTAGGAATGTTGCCTCTAATTCTATCAGGTATGCTATTTCTATTTTGATCAAGCTTGCATTAAACCTGTATAACAATTTTGTGACTGTGGATATTTTCACTATGTTGGTTCTTCTGATCGAAAAGCAAGGGATATTGTTCCATTTTCTGATATTCTCTTTGATCTCCTTTTTCAGAGTACATTAGTTTTCTTCTCTTCTCCTCCTCCTCCTCCTCATCATCATCATCTTCCTCCTTCTCATCCTCCTTCTCTTTCTCCTTTTCCTTCTTCTTAATACATTTGATTGTTGCAGGGTCTCACTATGCAGCTCAGACTCACGATCCTCCTGTTTTCAGCCTCCCCAGCACTAAGATTACAGGCATGCACCACTATGCCTGTGCCCTGTGGCCAGCTCAGCCAACACTGGGAGGAGGATGCTGGTGCAGCATGTTGTGCCAAGGACTTAACCACAGTCCCTGTGCTTTCCTAAGCAGGGACTTTAGTCCACTGAGCTATCTCACCAGCCCCTCAGAGTACTTTAGTTCCCAATGTAAAGATCTTTACTTCTTGACAGTAACCTCCTCTGCAGAAAATAGACATTAGGTAGGGTCACTAGCTTCTTCTGTATGTGAGTAAAGTCCTGGCCTAGGCTCTCTCCATGTGCTCCATGAGGACAGCAGTTTGGCAGGGAGCTGAGTGTCTCCCACTTTCAAATGGGGGTCCTGCTGCCATACTTCACTGTCAGTTCCTGGTACTGATCCACACATGCAGACCTTTTCTGTGTCATAAAGTCCTTCAGCTGATACTATTCTGCCCTTCCCTGCTGTGCCCTGCTCTCTCTAGGAATATCCAGGACACCTGGCACCGTGTGCGCCCAATAGAGGGGCTGTGTGCACCCTCAGGAATAGCATGAGTCATCTACCTACCAGAAACAAACACAAGATATGCATTAATGACATGTGTTCTTGTCCTTCCATGACTGCTGGCCACGTTAGCCTGGGGATTTCCCACCACTCTTCTCCGAGGAGTCCATCCAATGCTGTGGCCTACTGCGTCCGGTTCGTTTATATCCACCAACTGCAAGTGCACATTAATGTCGCAAGCAGTGACTTCACTCTTTCATCTGACAGCCTCAGGAACTCTCCTTTCATACTGCAATGTATTTTGCTCCCTTTGAAGGAAGGTTTTCTACAATAAAAACTTTTATGCTAATCGTTAAACATCATTCTTTCTTTTTTTTTTTTTTTTTTTTACACCGACAATGTTCTTCAAAGGAATTTTTTTGGTAAAGCTATAAGAAAAAAAGCCCAGCACACCTGGTTGGGATCACACACATTTGCATCTTCTCACACCTCTAGCTCATGGGTGGCAGGAGTGACACACTGATGGGTTTCTTTTTCCAAAGGCTCTTCCCAGAGCTGTGGCTCACTGGCCCTCATCCTTTGCACTCTTCTGATCTACATCATCACTTTCACTGGGAACACTGACCTCCTCCTCTTAATCTTGTCAGATTTCCACCTGCACATCCCGATGTACATTTTCTTCAGCTGTCTCTCATTTATTCACTTGTCTAACCTCTTCCATAGTCTCAAAGTTATTCATCCATTTTTTTGTCCTGGTATAAAGACATTTCCAATGTTGACTATGGAGCCCAGATTTTCTTCCCCTATGCCTTTTTTTCTGGGAAGTGTCTCCTTTGGATGCTCATGTCTTATGACCTCTGCATGATCATTTGCCACACCATGAGGTATCAAGTCACCATTGAGCTCCAGAGTCTGTCTTCAGAGGACCCTCTTCTCTTGTTGGAGAAGCGCTCTGAGTTATTGCAATAGTACCATCTAAACCATGTAGTTCTTCTGTGACTCCAAGGAAATCTATCACTTCTGCAAGATGCCTGCCCTCCTGAAACTCGCTCTTGAGCACATGTTACTGTATGTAACAATGGAGTCAGTTCTTCCTCCCTCAGTTGAATGAATTCCCCACTGGCCAGGAGCAGAGCGCTGGCCACGTGCTCCCTTTACCCAGCCCTGTGAGCCTCTGCTATGGGCCGAACACGATCACCTGCGCACGCCGCCCCCCATTCATTGTACATGTTGGAGAGAATGACAAGGTCTCTGTGGTGGCACCTCTCTATATTTATGCCCAACATGCTCATCTATAGTCTGGGAGCGAGGAGGTGCCGACTGTTCAGGGGGAGGGTGAAGAATCCAAGAATCATTTTTAAGTATAAGCAAATAGCTTCACAGAGCTGTGTGAACCAGAGCTGCAGGACAGATGTGAGCCAAGTGTGTCTCCACACTCTCCCTTGGACAAGTGAATAACTATTCACTGTGGTGCTCTTGTGATCTTAAATTAAAATTTGCCAGGACTGACCTGAAAATCTAAATATCTGTACATGACCAGCATGGGCTCCTGCTAGGTGTGAGAAAAATATCAATATGCACAAGTACTCTGTGTATAAAAATCTGAGTATCAACAATTAATTGAATCATATTCTGAAAAAGACAATTATATCTTTCATAAATTTCTTGTAGAATTCAGCTGTGAATCCATCAGGACCTGGACTTTTCTTTATCGGTAGGCTTTTTCTTACTTTTCGTATTTCATTGGCTGTTATGGGCTTATTGAGTATTGTTTAGAAAGAAGTTCACAGCTCCATCTGTAGGCTAAGCTTGGGAGTGTGACCACTGAGCCCTGCGGCCTGCAGGATGATGAGCTGATGATCCGGACCGAACCAGCTCAAGTCTGACTTAAGAAATAAGCCAAAGTCATAGTTTTCACCAGGAAAACTGGTGAGTAGACACAACCCAAAATGTCAGCTTATCAGGACCTGACCCCAGTCATGTTGCAGCTTCTGCACAGCTTGATGTCACCAGCATTCTGGTGCACACACCTGGGCTGGTGCGGACCATGCTGGCCAGAGTGGCCCAGGGCTGGGGTGCGGTTGCTAGCAACCTGGTCTGGGCACACCTCTAGACCTGCCCTTCGCTGGGCACCTGACCCTGACCACTAAGCTAGATAACTTTCCCAATTTCACTGTTTTGGGTATAAAACCTGATCTGTCGCTCCCCTTATACCATTACTGCTGCTAAGTGAGTTAGTGTGCCATGTGTCTAATACAAGCCATAAAATAAACATTAGCTTGTTTCTCATTCAATTTATTTCAAATTGAGGAATAAAAACATAATTGGACCTTTTAAACAGCATCACTACCCTCAATTATTTTCCAAATTTTCTGATCAAGGAAATTATGGGGCCACAGAAGAAAGTCATTGATGTTGTAGAGTGTGCCTAAGGAGGGTTACATGGAGAGAAAACATTCTCTCAGGCTTTCACAGAGAGTAAATTGATCAAGCAATGGCCATGACTAATCCACATGGCTGACACAGACAAAGGATCTACAAACTGGTACATGGTCTCAGGATAAGTCCTGAGGGCATTTGACTGACCTTAATCAGATACTAAAGCTAAAATTCTTGTTACATAGGTCTTGCTTTATCTTGGTCTTAATCATCCAGCAGAAAAGGATAAAAATGAAGTATAAGAAGTATAGCTATATTATTATGTTAAGCTGTGAAAGACTCAAGTCAATGACTTCTGACATTGCCAGACATATGGAAAACCCATTATTATTATGGACTATTGGATTATTTTGGAATATTTTGCTGAATTTACACACCTATAATATTTAAATGAGAAAACTAAACAAAAAAGGGGACAAAAATGAAGGACCATTTTATATCTGTATATGCAAAATAGGATAGTTATACAGCTACATTGCCTAAATGCAATGAATAGGAAGATTTGTTTGAACAGTGTTTGCAAACAGGATATCATGTTTTTGCATCTTGTATAATGAATAACAACTTAGAAAACAATATGCAATGTATTAATTATTGAAATAGTCCTACTAATCAGATTTAATCCAGATTCAATTACCATTAATAAACCCCATTACTCTAGATCTATGGGGTTTATTAATGGTAATTAAATCTGGATTACATTAAATCTTCATTACAACTTTGGGATTATGGCCAGTTTTACAATGTTTGTTCTTCCTATCCAGGAACAAGGAATATCTTTGCCTTTTCTGAAATCCTCTTCCACCTCTTTTGTCAGAGTAGTATAATTTTTTTTTCTTTCCTTCTTTTTTTTTTTTTTTTTTGCAGGACCGGGGATTGAACTCAGGTCTCTGCATTTGTCAGGCAATCACTTATTCTACTGAGCTATCTCCTTGGCCCCTAAATTACTATAATTTTCACTGTACAAATATTGTACTTCCTTTGTTAGACTTCTAAGCATCATTGAATTGAGGAAAGTAGCTGTATATGTATCGTAACTATTTTGACTACACAGATACAAAATGGTGCTTCATTTGTATCCCATTATTTTATTTATTTTTGACAGGAATAAGTATTCATTCCCATATAAATATTGTAGGTGTGTGAATTCAGCAAAACATTCCAATATAGTCCAGTAGTCCATAATAGTAGTGGCTTATCCATAGCACTGACAATGTCAGAAGTTGTTGACTTGAGCCTTTTAAAGCTCAGCATATTAAAATGTCTTTATATTTTATAATTCATTTTTATACTTGTCTGCTGCATGGTTAAGACCTCGATATAGCAAGACCTATTTGAGAAGAAATGCAACTTTTCTATCTGATAAGGTGAGTCAAATTCCCTACGGACTTATCCTAAAACCCTGTACTGCAGTCTGCATCCTTTTGTAGTGCCACCAGGGTAGGTGAATCATGGCCATTGCTTGAACAATTTGCTCTCTGTGAAAGCCTGAGAGAATGTTTTCTTTCCATGTGACTCTTCTTAGGCACACTGTACATCAACAATCACTTTCCTCTGTGGCCCCATAATATCTTCGATCAGAAAATTGGAGCCACAACTGAGTTACATGCTTTTAATACAAGTCTCCTGTGTGCTGAATCCTCATTTGTTGTAACTCAAAAATCAGATGACAACGAGGCAAGTCCAAAAGGAAAAGAAGCGCTTTATTTTAGGTGGTACCCACCGGGTAGCCTCTCCATGCGAGAAGGAGAAGGGCCCCCCGAGGGCTGGGCAGCAGGGCTTTTATGCCCAAAAACCGCAGGCTGGGAGGGGTCAGCAAGCATCGTCACAGAAGCTAAAATGGCCGTTAGGGGAGTACGGGAACAATTTTGATTGGGGGAGACAAATATCATATCTATATTAGGGAACTTTGTGGCTCAGGGTATGGTTTCACGGGATGGGGTGAAGGGGGCTGAGGCAAGCTATGTTACAGAAGCTAATTGCATTGGTTAATAGGGGTTGACCTTTACATTGATTGGCTCAGTGAGAAGAGAATACTTTTTGACAGAATAACATATTTCTGTAATGCTTGGGTAACCTTGGGGGGAGCATCTTGTGGCCATTAGGGGTTAACAGGGAAACTTGAGCAAGCAGGTTACAGAAGCCAATAGCAATTGTTCCTTTGTCAAGATTGATTGAGGGTCACCTGGAGACTGCTGAGGCTATAGAGCAACCTTGTGGTTGCTTAGTTGCATGTAACTTTCCCAGAACATTTAGCAACAGGTGAAACAAAGGGCTAAGATGGAGCTAGTCTAGCGTGGCTTGGGACTTTTTGTTTTTACCTTTGGCTCAGAACAGAGTGGGGCAGTGACCTAAAGGGGGAGATGGGTCTGGGGCAGGCAACTAAGCAGTATTACAGAAGCAAAAAGCGGAAGTTAAGAGAGTCAAGGGGTTACGGGGAGCTAGTTGGTGGGAGTTTTCTCGGGTGAGCGGGGTTACATAAACCTATGGGGGGTGCTGTTGCCAAGGGAGGGCGATAAACAGTTTGTCTAAAGTCAGGCCCCAGCGGGAGTAATAGGTAATGGCACCTGGCAGGTTCTATAAAGAATAACAGGATATGGGGGAAGGGCTCGGCACTCAAGTGGGTTACAACACATTGACCTTGAAAGACTAGGGGAAAAATGTTGGCTGTCTGCGCAGCCCTTCTTTTTCTCTATTTTTTTGTTTGCCAATTTAGGTTGTTAACCCTCTAGAAGAGATGTTTGTTATTAGTACCCTGCAAAAAAGCAGATGAGCTTATCTTCACTATCTATCTGAGTATCAAACATCTTAAACATAACATGGAACAAGTATTTTCCATCAAGTATTGATATGTTACACTTTAATTACCTTTACAATGTGAAGAAAAAAATAAAAGAAATAGAAAAATGCATTCAAAAATAATAAATAATTACATGTTTTTAGACAGAAATTTAGAAGTCTAACCATATACAGCATTGTAGCAAGACAGTCCTCTGACATATTTTCTTGTCTCTTGTTTTCATTTGTTACCTTTTTTTTTAAACAAACAGTTATTTGAGAGACACTATGGCAGTAATTGGTATGACAGGACAAGTAGTACAAATTTAGAAGACCAGAATGACAGGTGTTCCAATCATGACCCTAGCATTACACATTGTAATATTTAGTGAAATTGCTTAGATCACTAGTAACAGTATATATTATTAGTCAGGGAGAGAATCCTACCAATTAACTTCTAGTTTTAAAAACATGCTGAAGATTCTCAGGATCATTGCCTTAACCTTCTTTTCCATATAAATGTGTGGTTTTTGGGATCATTACCTTAACCATCTTTTCCATATAAATATATGGTTTTGCCCCGTCATGTTTCCTAGCTTTTCTCCTTACCCTCCCTTCATTGTTTAATCCTTAACTTCTTGCTTTCCTTTTAATTGTGTTATTCATTTCTATTTTTATTTCTTCTTTTGAGTTCCTACACTAGGGAGACTATACTATATTTATACAAGTGGTCTGGTTTATTTAACTTATGAATATATCTTCAAGTGTCATCCACCTAAATATGAAGGCTTCAAGTTTATCATTCTTTATAGCTGACTAATACTCCATTTTATTAAAAAAAAAAACCACATCATTTTCATCCATTCCTCAGGTGACGGGCATCTTCTTTATTTCCAAGATTTGGCTATCACAAATTGAGCTGCTACAAACATAGTTACACATATATGACATGACGTTTTCAGTTCCTCCAGGAAAATTCTCAGGAGGGGGATACTTGGCTTGAATCGGATTTCCAATCCCAATTGCTTAAGGAGTCTCCACACTGGTTTCCATGATGGTTGCACAGTTGTTTTTATATTCTTAAAATTTATTCAGAGACAAGCTGTGGTGATAACACCTGTAATTCCAACACTGGGAAGACTGAAAACAGGAGGATCACTATGAGTGCAAGCTACATAGTGCAACCCTGTACCAACTACATTAAAAAAAATTGCTCTGCCTGAAAATTAAATGTTTGCATATCACAGAAAAGAAGCATTCTGCTTCTCTTATTCTAGTGAAGAGGGATGTTGACCCCAGGTCAAAACTAAATTTTTTCTTCTGTGATATCTTGGCTACTATCAATCTAACAAGTTGTCTCCTGTGAAGTCCCTCCTTCCCAAGGGTAATATGGAAGTTAATTTGGTTTTATTCCCAGGGCATTCACTGGCCAACTCCAGCAGCCTCACTTTAACCACAGAAAATCTAGTCTGCCATCCATGGAACAGAGATCTCACTCCAGACAGAATGTGATGCATTCCTACTCCCCAGTGGAACAATCCAAGGAGGTTCCCACTTCCTTCCTGGAGTTGTCTCCCCTCCTTCTTCCCTCTCAAGTCCTGACTGCCATCACTTCTGTAAGTGTCCATGTCATTCATGCTTCTATGCTGTAGTTCAGAGTTCAAAAGTGGCTTGGTTTGTGCAGCAGAGTTTGTGTGCTAGGACATCATGCTTCAATAGCATCTGCTATAGCCCACTCAAGACACGGAGGAAGGGCCGCCTGATGGCCACTTCCCTGCCAGTTCAGGGCCTGGATCGGCCATGGCACCTGTGGCGTGGGCAGCTGGGGCAGAATCTGGGTTCCTGCAGAGCAGCACTGTGCTTCCAGGCAGGACTTGTGGTCTTTGCCTGGCTAGCCAAAGCCATGTGCTGTGCTCGCCAACCTTGCAGTGCCAGGACACCTGTGTCCCAGTCTTGTGTCTGTGCTGTGTGACCTGGTATTAGCTCCTGGAACTCCTCCTGGGTCCTATCCTGCCATAGAATGGGACTACAGGGCCACTTTCAGAAACTGGTAAGTAACAGCAAGGCACTCAGGACAGCTCAAGATTTCTCAAAGTATGAACCACACCTGGCTTGGACCAACCTGACAAGTGCAGACCTTCTGTGGCTCTCTTATTCTGAAGAACAAAAAAGAGCAACCTGTTGTTGAAAGACTAGAATTAGGGATGTGATGTTCATAAGCTTTTGACATGTCTCCCTCAGGTGATCAGAGAACCTGGTCCCTCAGTTATTGATGCTCATAGTCCCAGCACTCTGGGAGCCTCGGGCAAGAGGATCACTGTTCATGTCTCACCTGGAGTACCTAGCCACTTTATGAGACTCTAAAAGGGTTGTGACTAAAATGGTTTTAGTAAAACTCTAAAAGGGTTTTACTCAGTAAAACATTCTTTGTTTAATCTATAGTACTGAAAATAAGGGAGCATAAAATCATCTATTCAGAAAGCCTTAGCCTGAATGCTGGCTTGCTGACAAGAGTCAAAGCGTGTGCCATGACCTCTCTATATAACTGGAATTGGCCTGCTCTGCTCCTGCTAGGAAGGGCTCAGTGCCACTTTGAGCTCAGGATGCAGAATCTGTGAGAGATGCAGTGTTTCAGGGACAAATAAGCAGTGCATCTCCTATGCAACACTTTCAGCAGCCTAGCAGTTACACAAGTAAAGTCCTAACACTGCTGAAAGTGGCTTTACATCACTACTAAAAGCGTGCATAAGCCATTGATGGTGATACAGCAGGCCCGTGGTTCACCCTCCAGCAGGTGAGAACACATCTGCAGACCTGCTCACCAAGTCTGTACCCACAGAAGTGATTCCTACAGCTCTGGGGCATGCTCACTTCTGGACAGGAAGATCCCAGTGAGAAAGGGGGAAGTCAGAGGACAAAGTGTAGCTCAACGTTCACCCTCTCACGATGTGCAGTACATGTGGATCATATCACCAAGCTGCATAGGTGCGGTGTGCTGTGGTCTCTTCTTTTCCACGTGGTTTCCTTGGTTTGATCACTTGAAAGGATTCTCCAGAGCTGGTCATCAAGTGTTCCTAGTGTAGTACGCTGTGCTATAACCTTGGGAAGCAGGGAAACTGTTTTACTCTAGACAAAGGGGGGAGGCATAGAAAAATAAAAGAATGGAGCAGCTTAATGGAGGAACACAGGGAATATTTGAAATTCTCAGCTACACAGACGATAAAATATCCACGGAGACTGGAAAACTGAAGAGGGGGGAGGGTCAGGGGCAGAGAAACAGAACAGAAAAAGAAACCCAGTCAGACATCTATGAAGGAGAAGGAGGATTCCTGTCCTTGTAAAAATTAGATGTTGCTAAAAACCAAGTTGTCCTAGAGCACTTTCCGTAGGTGACAGTGCCATGGCTGAGGAGCGCATTGAGAATTGGAGGTTTCTGACATAAAATGAATGAGTGTGAATATTGCAGTACACAATTACAATGTCCACTTTCAAGTAAATGAAATAGGTAGGCAAATAATCAGCAAAACAAAAAGAATATCTGATAGCTTTTCAGTGTTTCTATGTCTGGGACATTAGGTTAAGTTTTCGAACATCTATTGAGTTTTCCAAAATGTTTGACTGGGAATGACAGCACTTATTATTTGTGTCAGGTGATACAATAGTTTTAGCAAAAGGATGAGATCATGACTTTCGTGCTAATACATGAGCATAGTCTGTGGAACATGGGGAAGAGTCCTGAGGGCCCCTCCTCCTTCCATCTGTCTTTCTTCTTCAGTTTTGTGGGATAAGTTTTCCAATATGCTTTTCTACAGGATCCACCAGTGAGCAGAGCCAGGTGGTACTTTGTCTTTCTATTCCTTTCAAATTGGCTATAATTTTCAGAGGTCCACATAATATTTCAAAATATTTTCAGAAAGTAAATTTTCAGACAGATAAAAATAATTAACTTTGTAGAGATATAAATAATCATTTCCTTTATTTAACTATTGCACGGTGTACACATATGTCAGTTTATAACACTCCTACATAGGAAATGTGCAAATACGGTATGACGATGACAAAAAGCACAGACCATGGGTTTTATTGAATACATTAATTATGAGGGAACTGCCAAGATATCTCAAATGGTTCAGAGGAGAAAGAAAAGTACCACACATATAAAGAAGATGAAGAAGCCTGAAAAATATGCAAGATGTGTACACCTACCTGTAATGATTTGCATTAAAAGGAAAGTAACTCATTTGCATTTTTCTGATAAACAAAATAAAGAGCAAAACTCATGACAAATATCTGTCAGCTGACAGCATTTCATTCTCTTGGAAATCAGA
This sequence comes from Ctenomys sociabilis, assembly GCA_004027165.1. Lineage (NCBI taxonomy): Eukaryota > Metazoa > Chordata > Mammalia > Rodentia > Ctenomyidae > Ctenomys > Ctenomys sociabilis. The sequence goes on from PVKA01010483.1 coordinate 37,693, forward strand.
CTAAGTTCTCCAGGATCTACTGAGGTTTTCTTAATAATTTACATTATTTCCAATTTCTTATAACTCATGGAATCTTAAAATAGTTAAAAGACAAAATAAACTATATGACTAATACAAAAGAAAACTATATAAGACTATAAAAAGAAACTATATAAGACTACATATATTTAATTTCCTTTTACTATTGTTTGCCCATTTTAAAAGATTCTCAGTTTTTCCTGACATTGACCTAAGGAAGTCAGCTTGACCATTTAATAAAGACTGTTGGTGAACAGATAATCTAGGTGCTGAAGATCAGAGAAGAGAGCTGGCAGATATTCAATATATGCTCTAGCAATGAGCTGCTCCTTCAGCCCATGTTAGGTACGGCACTATAAATGAATTAATCTTCTGAACTAGAATAATAAACAAATGAGGAAGTCCTCACTGTAAAATGATTAAACTGCTATTCAGATTGTTTCATCAACGTCAGGAAGTTAACAATCAGGTCAGCTGAAATTTAGTCTTAAGACTCCTGACACCAAAACCATGCATTATTTTCTGAGAATGTATTTCACCAAAGCATGCATGTGTAATTATGTTTAGTCAGTTAATGATTACAGACTTAATTGAGATAAAGTGCGAAGGCACACAGTTCTGGATGCACTCCTCTGCAGCCTCACACTCAGTTACTGCAGTTTGCATGGCACTTCCTGGCATCTCCTCTAATCTCAAGTTTTCTGATAGATGCAAGCATGAGGTGAACAGATAAACGAGAAAATAGAACAGTCAGGATCTTTAGTGGAGTCTCACATTCCTTACTTTATCTTTACAGATTAAAGTCCCAGAGAAATGGACAACTCCACGGCAGGAAGCACGTTCTTCCTCACAGGTTTCTCCAACATCCGGGAGCTACGGGTCCTACACGCAGTGCTCTTCCTGGCGGTTTACCTGGCAGCCCTGCTGGGCAATCTCCTCATCATCACGGTCATCACCTGGGACCCACAGCTGCACAGCCCCATGTACTTCTTCCTGAGGAATCTATCCTTCCTGGACATGTGCCTCATTTCCATCACTGTCCCCAAGTCTATTGCAAACTCTATGATGAACCTAACCCTCATCTCCTTCCTGGGCTGTGTGTCCCAGGTGTTCTTCTTCTTCCTATTAGCCACGACAGAGGTGGCTCTCCTCACAGTCATGTCCTACGACCGCTACATAGCTGTCTGCCACCCTCTCAGGTATAGCACCATCATGAGCCACCAGGCCTGCGAGCAGATGGCAGCCTGCTCATGGGTCAGCGGAGGTCTAAATGCAGTTCTGCACACAGCTGCTACCTTCTCTGTGCCCATGTGTGGACCTCGTGAGGTGCACCAGTTCTTCTGCGATGTTCCACAGCTCCTCTCCCTTGCCTGCTTCCGTAACGTTGGTGAGTTGGTAGTCATTGGGCTCAGCCTCCTGTTGGACTTTGGCTGTTTTGTGTTCATTGATGTTTCTTATTTCCACATCTTCTCCACTGTTCTGAATATGCCATCCCAAGCAGGGCGCTCCAAAGCATTCTCCACGTGCCTGCCTCATCTCGTGGTGGTGACTCTGTTTCTGTCTTCTGGGTTTTTTGCCTATTTACACCCCCTGCCCAAGTCTCCATCACCCTTGGATTTGCTCGTGTCTGTCTTCTACACGCTGGTGCCACCAACTCTGAATCCGCTCATCTATAGCCTGAGGAACAAGGACATGCAGAAGGCCCTGAGAAGACTGCAGCTGAGCAGGTGGCACCTTCCACACTAGAAAGGCTTTCTCTCATCTGTCGTGGCCTTTTTATTCCCTGACACAAGTACCTGAATAGTAAGGTTATTTCATTTGGCAACATTAGAACTTTACAGGAAAAGTCTCACAAAAGTCTGATCATATCTATTTGAAGTGTGGCTGGAAAGTATATTTCTGGTTCATTCAAGTGAGTGGAGAAGCCATTTGGGTCTGTGTGTGACACTGCATGTACAGATAGATGCTATTTCTGTAATCTCATGAGATCTCTTTCTCCAGGTTGAAAACGAACAGATTGGTAAGACATCAGAAACACCACAGTTCTGGAAAAAAAAAGACATCAAAAACAGACTTGGCCTTTCCCAGACAAAATGAACATGTAGTTATTTTTAGCAAAGGAAATATCTCAAATGTCACGCAGCTGACTGAAGAAACCAGTGAGGGATAATGGCCCGACATTGTGAATGCACTTAATGCAATGGAATTGTGCAAATTAAAACAGCTGATTTTATGTTATGCAGTAGAATACTGGTTTATGAACTTAGTGTATTTGTGATTCCTTTCTGGACCCCAAATAATCATATTTTTCTGATTCTGAAGCCCTCTAACATAGTGCAAGAACTTTGAGGAAAATATCATAGTAACTATCAAAGTAGCTATTTATGAATGAGGAACGACTTAAGTAATTAAAAACCTTATGATAGATCATTTGATGAAAACATTTGCTTATTTAAATATATGAAATGTTATAAATAATAAGTGGAATTGTTATTGATGTCACTGTAATAGAACATATTTGAGTGGCATAGAAAATAACAAGGTGCTATAAACCTCACAGTATTTCTTAAAATTTAACTTATACTAGTATTTACTTACATACATATAGCTTATGGAAATGTACACATTTCTCCTTCCATAACAATAACACTTTCCTACAGTGGGACACAGCAGATAAACCTTTCTATCATCTACCAGTCCAATTATTTAAATATAGGATGACTAAAAATTGGACTTTCGTTAATTATAATAAGAAGCTATAACAGGAAATATAAAAAATGAGAATTTCAGCAAATTTATTTGATAGATTTGCTAAAATTTTCAATTTTTTTATTTCCTGTTACAGTATCTTATCTTATTTTACTGGATTGAAGCTACACTGCATTGTTTACTGCCTCAGCCTCCCGAGTGCTAGGATTACAAGCATGCGCCACCACGCCCGGCTAACTTTTGTATTCATGATGTTTAGTGATGCTGTTTCCACTCAAGTCATTTCTTTAGAAAGAAAGCATTTCCAGTTCACCCTCATCTCTACTTATTTTTTTCCTCTTTTGCAAAGCTTTGAAATCATTGAGATTTTTTTTATTTATTTAGGACAGGGTCTATAGGGTCTCACTATGATCAGACTCATAGCAATCCTCCTATTTTCAGCTTTCCAAGTGCTGGCATTATAGGCACACATCACCATACACAGTCTCAATCACTATATCAGTGTTTCCCAGCATGGCACGCCAGGGATCACACCCTGGCCACTGTGATTTCCTTAAGCAGGCACTTTAGTCCTTCTGAGCTATCAGTCTGGACCCACAACTTCTGATAATGAGTATGGACATTTTAAACAGTAAGGACAGCCCAAGAAACACAGCCTCCCCTATGTGAAGAGTCAGTTCTGTGTACATAAAATTCACTGAACCAACAAAAGATAATATAAACTGGAAGAACTGAAGATTATTTCACACAAGATTTAATATGTGCAAAATATGCCAACTTTCTGAAAATAGGAAATTTTCAGTAATTCCATGTAAGTGGGCCAGAGCTACACATTGTTAAAGGAATATAATAGATTTTTTAATTTCCAGGAAGATGACAGATTTGGAAGCAGCAGGGAAACAGAGTCTGAGATTTGATGTCCAGACAATACTGCAATGTAAGAAAGACAAGGTGGAGAGAAGTGAGTGTCAGGGATCTGGAAAGGATCTGAAGCAAGAATTGAGGTCCAGAGAGAGCATGAAGAGAGAAAGTCCAACAAAATAGATGTGGCAGACAGTTCCTTCTCAGGACTGACTCTCTTCATGGGAGAGTGGCTTAAACCTGTGGATGCATCGTGAATATGGGCACCATCACAACTCTAGAGGTTTCCACTAAGAAATGCACAAGAATGGAGTGGTGGTTGCAGTGGGCTGCAGTGGCAGGTGAGTTGCCCGGATGACTCCCTCAAGGAGAGGGCAATTGGCCCCCTCATTGGAGAGGAGGCAATTGAGTTCAGAGCAACTGCTGGCACTGCTTAGAAACTCTAAGCTCATTTTAACTCACTGCTGCAGGCTGAAGGATCTGGTTCCAGCTTCACAGCTAGAAACCAGTCTGAACTTCAGTAGAAAGAAGGTACATCCACTGCCCCTCCATAGAGCTACTGCTGTTGTCCTGAGATTAACCAGCAGGGATCTGGGGTCTGTCTGTGTGCATTGTCCAGAAGTCCAGCAGTGACAGCACAAACACATGACAGGTGAACATATTTCGCCTCTTATTTTTTCCTGTCTATTTACTTTTTCCTTCATTGTTTGATCTTGTTTTTATATGCATTTGAACATGGTTTCTAGATTTTTTGTTGTTGTTTTATTCTGTTCATGTTTTATCCTGTCCATTTTTCTCACCCATCTTCTGCATTGGTTTCCCAGTGTGCATGGGTTGTTTTGTCTTCCATCCTTGCTTCAAAGCTCTTCATTCTATATTTTTCCTTCAACCTTTAAAAAATTCTCCCTAAGAATAATATTGCCTTTTAAGGGCTCATTTACTGCATGTACGTTTTGGTTTTAGATTTTTCTATATACAGCAAGTCTGCTCCATACAGCTAAACATGCAAAATTAACAGCTACCTCTGTCTGTCCTTTTCTAGGCTGTGCTTGATGCTATTGTTATTGCCAATAGTACCATTTTCATCAAATTGCTCTGACCACCAAGAGAATAGAAAACCTAGAGAGTGGCAATAGTTTGCTAACTCTTACTCAAAGTCTATTATATGAAATATATACAGAACTAAACAATGTCAGAACCACAATATCTAAAGACCCAATCCAAACTTGGGAAGCTGATGTGAACACACACTTCTCAGGTAAAGAAGTAGAAACAAAAAAATACACACACACAAAAAAAATTCAATATCACTGATCATACAAGAGATGCTAATTGAAACAATGCTTAGATTCCTTCTTTCCCAAGAAAAATTGGTTAAGCTCAAGAAAGCAAATAATGGCATGTGTTGGAAGGGCAATGGGTGACATGGAACCCTTCCTTGTTCACTGTTGGTGGGGGTGTAGACTGGTGAAACCACTGTGGAAATCAGTATGCAGATTCCTCAGAAAGTTAAAAACTAGAGGTTCCATTTGACCCAGATATTCTTCTTGGTGTCTTCCCAAAAGCACTGAAGCTACTATACCACAGTGATATTCACATACCCATGTTTATAGAAGTACAGACACTAAGAGCTAAATCTTGGAAACAACTAAAATGCACATCCACTGATAAATGGATAAAGTATATGTACATTTTGTGCACAATGAATATATATTTGCCATAAATGAAGATGAACTTGAGACACTTTTATGTAAATGGATGCAGCTTGAGACCATACTTTTAGGTAAAATTAACTGGGTACACGCAAATATCCCATCATTTGTCCAGGATGAGAAACCAAAAGTGTCAGTAAGGACCAGAGTTATAACAGATATTGTGAAAGAGGAAGAAAATATTTAAATAGAATAGGGATCCATGGAGGGGGAATGAGAAATGAAAAAAGGGGCAACAAAAACGTGAGCAAGGGCTGGCCAAATAGCTCAGTGGATTAAAGTGCCTGCAAGCAGACACAGGGATTGGCGGCTTAATCCCAGGGCCTGTTGTGCTGAACCCAACTCTGGGACATGCTGAGGCTGCATCTGAGACTGGGTGTAGTGGCACGTGCCTGTAATCCCACCTCTTGAGAGGCTATAAACAAGTGAACCACTATGAGTCCGATCTAGTAGCGAGGCCCTGAACACCCTGTAAACCCTTCCCTAAAATACAAAAAAAGAAAAAAGAAAATGGGACAGGAAGAGAAAAATGGAAACAAAGCTTTTGTAAAGAGGGAGGGAAAGGCCTGCTCAGCAGACTAAACTGCATGCTTAGGCAGAGCACAGAGGCCAGGGTTTGATTCACAGAGTGCCATGCAGGTCCCACCTCTGGGACAAACTGAGAAGGGGATTAAGACCAAGCTTGGTGGCACAAGCCTGCAATTCTAGCAAGTGAGAGGCTGATAAAAACAGGGGGATCACTAAAAGTCCAATCTATGTAGTGAGACCTAGCAGATCTTGTTCTAAATAAATTTAAAAAGAAAAAGAAAAGAGGAAGGGAAAGAAGAGATTGAAGAATATCAGGTATAGGTACAAAACTGCTGATGAATGTGATCATTGTTTATACCTAAAACACAGCTATAAACTTAACTAATACAAAACTATTTTCCTGATCTTTAGTTTTTCATTTTTATTACTACTGGTGTGTTGTGTGCATCCATTCCTTAGAGATGGTGCACCTGGGCACATACAGACACCCAGCGTTCTGTGCCCTTGAGGCTGTGCTTGCCCTGTTCTGAGGCAAGCACGACCCCACCCCGCAGAGGAGTGAGGGATCATGTAGACACGAAGCACAGGGAATAACTGAAAAATAAATTCCCCCTGCTGTCCCCATTCTCGTTAATTCTCTGGTTTCCAACAATGAAAATGCTAACATTAAACAAATTCACCTCAATCCCCTGAGTAAAGCAGTCATGATGCAACTTCTCTCTTTGTTGCCTAAATTCCTGGCCAAGAGCAAAGAGCATTTGCCTACCTCAAACCAGATTCATTCCATTTTGGAGCAGAAGAGGGGATGCAGAGGTCCACACCCTGTGCCTTGCCAATGCTCGCTGAGAAGTCTCTGGAGGGCTTCAAAAGGCATGATGTGAGCACCAAGGAACACGTGCTGTTGCTGTTGCTGTCTTTTATCATTCTGACTTCTGTAGCCTTGATTTGCATTTTGCATTTTGTTTTCTGTTCCTGTGCATTGCCGCCGCTGCACATTCATCAACCCCAAGTACAGGGACACTGAGGTGCCTCCACACCTCAGCTCATCCCCGGAATCCTGACCCTCTGGTAGTCTAGAGTGTAGCTCCATCCTTAGAGCAAGAAATTTTCACACAATCATATCAAGGGAGTCTCATGCTACTTGACTGAAAATTTTAAAAATAAACGTAGTTGGACAGATCTGTTCTAAGGTAACGTTATGGTTTTATACAGATGGAGGGGCTTACTTGTCTAAATAAACTGAGATGATGGACTAGAGGGAGTCCCAAGAGGTGGGAATACAGGGTGTAGTTCGGCAGCTGTTTAAACAGGTCCTCTCAATATGGTACCTTTAGTGGTGAACACTGTAGAAAATTAGGAGACAAACCATGGAATTTATGGAATGAGCCATGGAATTAAAGAGTAAACCTTGGAAATTAAGAATAAACCATTTATCCTTCAACAGAAGGGAAAAATGAACACTTCAGTCATTTTTCAACAGAATATAAACTTTGTATTAGGGAATCTGCAACTCATGTTTCTACAGTTTCTGTTCAGACCATGCATCTGCACAACAGGTAGTGAAAGAAATCTCTGGCCTCACTGTAGATCTTGAGGGCTCCACCAGCCCTGCTCCCCATTCCTATTCCTGGGAGCTGCCTGGAGCTGTTCTCCCAGGTCAGCTGCACCTTAGCTCCCATTTGCTTAGAAACCTCCACATGTGAGGCACAGCTGGGAAACTGAAGCCAGAGAAGGGGGCTTAGCTGAGGCAGGTGGTGGGACAAGATGGTCAAGGGCATATGGTTTCCATAAACTTCAGCTAGGAGTTTACTACTATGAACAATGTTAATGCTTTCTATTGCTTCAGTGGTGAATTCTATCACTTATCCTAAAGGGCTACTGGGTCTGAATGTTCTTGAATATATCAATTTAGTGCCAGTCAGGTACTTTAGCTTCTAGCCATTCCTAAGGGAAGGCTTTGTCCATTCTCAATTTGGCTAAATACATAAGATCTGGTGAGTAAAAATATGTCTTCACAGAACTCATGGCCACCTCCTGCAGACCCCAAGATGTGCTTTGCATTTCACTGTAGCACATGAACAACATCCAGCCTGACCTCTCTGAGATATAAATGCATGATCCCACCTCAGTTAAACCCAGTATTCAGAAAAATATCAGAAAGTTCATATTTCACTAAAAGTGGAGTTTTATACAGTCAGTAGTTACACAATCCTGATTCTTATTGCTTCTCCTCAGGTGAAACTATAGGCAGACATATACTCAGGGAATCTAAGTCTGTGGAGTTAAACTTTAAGCACTGACTTCATCTTCATGGGGCTCACTGTGGACAACAAACAGAGTCTACACCATAATCTTCATTTTCTTCTTGCTGGCCTTGGCAGGCAATGCCCTCCTCATTATGCAGGTCCACTTAGACCTCTTACTGCACATGCCCATGTACTTCCTCCTTGACCAGCTGTCCCTCATAGACCTCATGTACATTTTGGTGACTGTGCCCAAGAAGCATGTGTCCCAGACCACTGGAGATCACACTGTGGCCCCTTGGACTGCAGGGTCCAGCTGTTCTTATACGTCATTCTGCATGGAGCTCAATTCTTTCTTCTGGGAGCTGTGGCCTATGGCCAGCATGCTGCCATCTGCAGACCTCTCTATTATCCACTATTGATGAATGCAAAGATCTGCCATTTCTTGGAATGTGAATCCTAGTCCATGGGGACACTTGATGGCCCATTCATCACTCCCATCACCATGAGCTTCCCCTATTGTCAGTCCAGAAAATTTCTGAGCTTCCTTCTGTGAGGCCCCAGCCTTGCTCGAGCACTCCTGCTTTGACATCTTATTCTATGAGCTGCTCATGTACCTGTGCTGTGTTTTCATGATCGTGCCCTATCCTTGTCACCTCGGGCTCTTACACCCTCACCCTGTGCATCATCTTCAAGGTGAACTCAGCCAAGGACCATAGGAATGACTTTGCCAGCTGCTCCTCCCACATAATTCTGGTGGTGCTCTTCCATGGTGCCACCTTCTATGCTTTGTTCTTCCCAGCTCATACCACACCACCAGGCAGGATGTCATGGTATCTGCCTTGTACACCATCCTCACACTAGTGTTCAGTCCTCTTATGTATAGCCTTCATAACAAGGATGTCACTGGGGCCCTGCAGAGTCTGGTTCAGTCAACGATAAGTGTCAGGGGCACTATAAGAGGTGGAGGCTGATAATGACCTTCTCTTTCTTCTTTCCAAAGTCCTTCCCCCATCCCTATTTATCTTCTTATCTGCTTTCAGTATCTGGGTCTCTAACAGTAACTCACCCACACTTTTACTTTCTCAGCCAGGTGGAATTTCTCCTCCTCTGCTTATTCCTCCTCTTCACCATGTTTTTTTTTTTTTCATGAACATTTGTTTCTATTTAATTTCCTGATTATAATCATTCTTTTATAATTTAAGGAGAAAAAAGTGTTAAAATAATAGTACAGAATTTCAAAACAATGTAAGAGGAAATTAACAATGGTTATTACATTACATACTGTTATCTTCAAAGTGGTTTCTCAGATTTCAAGCTATAAGCATGAACAATTCTTCAAGTAATATAAGCAGAAATCCTTCTTTTCATTAAACTAATAGAAATTAGTAGTTTGTTTTGCAAGAGCCTCTTAACTGCTGCCAAGCTGAACTGAGTACAAGACACACAAAATGCTATTTATCTTTTCTTGCTCATGAATTGTGTTAATGTAAGAAATAAGTGTAGGAGACACACTACAAGGGCTTCTGGACCTTTCAGAACCCTAGGGACATACCAGTGTTCCTCCACCTTGCAATGCGCTGGGCATCACTGTTCAGCTTTGCCAGTGGCTGCCTTCTTGGAAGCCCGATACTGATCTCAGTAAGTACATAGGGATTTGTTTTAGAGACACTGAAAGTGAAGTTTTTAGTTCAAGGAATACTGTTCTTAATATTTTGCTCATACAAACCACCTGGATAAAATGCTTATTAATATTAAACTTCAAAAAAAGATAATGTATCTGTCTAATCCATCAGTCATAACCAAAAGTTGCTTCTTCTTAATTTCTACAGGATTTAACCATGATGTATTAAACAATAGTCTACTTTCTTTAGACTAAACAGAGCACCACTCTTGGGAAAGGCTGGAGCTTTAGGAGATCTTCACTTCCTTGACTTTTGTTCTTCTGAAGCGGTCTTATCCAATGCCATGGTTTTAGATTTGTCTCCAGCCTTTATATCCCTTGCTATGTTTTATGAGACCAAGAGAATTTCTGTGGCTCTAGTAACACCAAATCACTATTATTTTCATTAACAAATTAATCCACGTGACCAGTGCATCTGAGAGGGGAGAAGCTGGGAAGAGTACATTTGCTCTGACTGATGCACATGAAGGTGGTATCTGCTCCATTTCAGAGCTGTCCCTTAGCACCCTTGGCGCACAGTGCTGGGTTTGTCTGATGTGCAGGCACTGAACAGATACCAGGCCTCCAACACCTGCTGGCTTTCTCCACATGCATGACAACTGGACACGTCTGCTCCTCCGGGGCAAATTTCCTGCAGTGTATGAAAGGTTTTGCGTGAATTTGGGAATTAATTCCACTGACTTGGGGACAGATCTATCTAGACCTAAAAGGGAGAAGAGCCTGCCTTGTTGTGTTTAGAATCAGTGATGTATTAAAATGAATTAGAAAGGAGCAAAATAGTTCAAATACAAGGAACACTGCTTGGCACCCTGATACTATTATTACACTACTAGTAAAATCAGTCTCATCGCTGATGTCATTTCCCAAGTCACCTATCATCAGAGTGCAGATTGTATGGGTTACAGATTGTCATTTGATCTCTGTGATGAGTCTCTGTTTATCTTTTTACCACTTCAGAGAAAAATCTGCAAGAAAAACTGAAATCCTCCTTGAGTTTGCCGATGTACTGAGAACTTAACAAGAGGTTAGAGTCATTGAAGAGGATTGGGTTCAGAGAGTGGTGCTTGAGTTTCCATTTAATATATGAGGGTCTATCAGACTTTGGCCAGTTTGGCCCAGCCTTGTGTTTCTCTGCCTCACTTTAAAGGCGAAGAAGAACTTCCTGATGGAGCCCTCCTGAGGGCTGAGTGGCACATTCTTCACAGAAAGCTGATGATGCTTCCTCCAGCTCAGGACAATGCTGATAAATTGTTTTATGCATAAAGCAGTCATTTTGTGTAGATTCCATTGTCAGTTGCTGTTTTAATGTTTATTACTACATTTTTCACCTACCCATGTTATTTTTATCAGGGCTGTATTGTTGCAAAGAAATATATAAATCAAATCAATGTATGATTGAAGAAATAATTATTATTTAATGCACTAAACTTACTCAGATGTACTGCATTATTGATATTAGAATTTGTGATAGTTCTGTAAAATTATACACATAGATTTGGTTTATGATAGATTATAGTTTATGATAACTTTTTCTCACAATCCCATGATTTTAGCTTTTTTCTATCACAGTATTTCCCTGGCCCAAGATGGCTATTAGGACAGGCGACACTGCATCCCAGGAAAGAGTGGCTGCTGCAACAGGGAAATGCAAATGAAAGGGACTTTCGCTCTCTTGTGCACTGCACAGAAGCACAGCAAGGGAGGTCAGGCAGCCCCACTGCAGCTCTGCTGCTGCCTTCCACATCCTACCTGTTCTGTTGAGGCAACTCCAGAGTGTGGAGCGAGACTCCTGGACAAAAAGCCCAGCAGAAAACACTGCCCCCCTCACCTGGGGAACTCAGATACTCTTTCCTAGAAGTCTGCTTCTCTGTCAGTAGCAAAGTCTACTCTCACAGGTATCTGGTGAGGGTCTGTTCTTCCTGTCTATTTGAGGAAGTCCCCTGTCTGGTGCTTCCCTAAGGCCAGTCTTCACAAATGTCACAAGTTCTGAGCTTCCCCTGCTTGCTGGCTAGCTCAAGCCCCAGTCAACTGTTACCCATAGGCCCCACCTCTCCTTCAAGAACCTTTCCCAGATAGATTCTGGGGGAAGCTTGTGAGAACCGGCTGCCTGGGCTGCCCTCTGTGAGCTCTAGCTTATGACTTTGAAAGTGTGATTTTGCCTGGCACTTATATTGTGCTTGATTTTTAAATTCTCAATGAAGCAAATTTTGGTCTTAGAGTGTTCTGTAATTTCATGTTAGTAGCTAAAATGAAAACCAAATATATTATCATCAATTTCAACACTAAAGTACAATTAGTAATGAAGAGTGGAGAAAATGGAGGTATGACAAATTTAACATCAACATAAATCAAACCACATTACTGATCAATGGTAGTCTTTGACACAGACATTGAATGAATTTCAGGTTGTGACTGTGTATCTCAAAGATGAAAATATGTAAAAAACTATATCAATGTGTGCATATATATATATATTCATATATATTTTCTTCATATCACATGCATTATATCTGGAAATGAATATATAAAATAAAAAAGCTAATTCTATACAATGATTAACTCATATTTTATAGATAGCATTGACAAGGGAGATATTTGGGATATTTTATTTATTTAAAATGCCAAATTTCATAACAAATTAATAAAGCAATAACACTAGTCAGAACACCACGTATCTTTGTTTACAAGGTAGTTACTCAGAGTTCATGGTATACACATAAAAGATCCTCTCTTACAAAGAAGAAACAAGTAAAAGTACAAAACCTTCAAGACTGTGAATTCAACAAGAAAAACATTTTAAAGCACATGAGAAGAAAGCCAGAGTCATGGGGCAGGCACCTCTTGTTCTCCTCAGTTCTCTCAGTTCACCCCTTCTTGAAAGTCCAGAGAGAATTTTGCATCAAACTTTGCTCCAGTCACTAAATGAGGACAGTAAGTGCAGGATGACGTCATTGTCGCAGCTCCCTGCACTTAATACCCAGCCACACCTGTTTGCCAGCCTGATGAGGCCTCTGGGCCATCTGCAAGCACATTCACCCAGCAGGCAGAGACACTGTGGGAGCAAAAGGTAGTCGCTGGTCTTGCCTCCTTCATTTGCTGCTGAACTTTGTGTTACTTCTTGACTATGTTTCCATTTATCCCTATCATTTATTTTCCTCAAAAAATGTGCTTTCTTCTTACAGCTTTCATATAGCATTTATTTACTATAAGATAGCAAGAAATAAGCACTTGATTTCCAGTTATTGTTTTGCACAAACGAGTGTCTGTGTCTTCCTTACTTTTAGATATTGATTTGATGTATTTGATTCCTGAGACTGAACTTTTACAAAAATAAGTTGTTAGTTACACTTCAGAGATGGAGTGGGAGGGTTGTAGTAATACAAGAAACACTAGCCCCATCATATTTATGTTTCTCTGGTGGAACTGACAGTGCTGGGTCTGGACACAAATTGTACCATACACAATTCTTTTTAATTTTTTTTTTTGTTTTGTTTTGTTTTTGGAAGAAGCGGGGATTGAACTCAGGCCCTTGATTTTGCCAGGCAAGCACTTATTCTACTGAGCTGTCTTTCAAGCCCCTGAGCTATCTCCCCAGACCCAGGATGGTGCTTCTAAGGAAGAGAGTGAAGTGGAATGATAGTGCCTCACATTTGGGGTACATATGAAGCTCCTCTTCATCTCAGACAAACACGCTGAGAACTGGAATTTGAAATCTGTAAGGGAAAAATAAGATAAGTAAATCTATACTATCTTTTATATGCATATATTTTTCCACTACAAAATGGTACTTTCTTAGTTCAGTGGGAAGAAAGTTTTGTACTAATAATGTTTAGACAAGATATGATGCCTACATCTTGTATTCTGAATAACTACTATGAAGACAACATTGCACAATGTATTGATTATTGTAACTGCCCTACTAACCTGTTTTGAAACTGTTTCATTGCTTTTCATTAAAATGAATAAAAACGTAAAAATAAGATAAGTCACTGAAAGGCTATTGAGGAAGAAGAAATGTGGGAAAGCATAAGAGCACTTCCCGGGAAGAGCTCAGGTTCAAGCTGTGATCAGCATCACCTTTCAGCACCGATAATTATCTGCCAGGTCAAAGGCACCCAAAGATGTGTGCTTGAAACCAAGGAGGCGGGCAGAGAAGAGGAGTGATGAAGAAGTTCAGTCACAGTGAGTGCAGAGCCTATGTGCCCTGGGTGGTGTCCTGGGTGGCATCATGTGTGGGTGATGACCATGGATTCTCTTGAAGGAGGAGCAGCAGAGATGCCCCCCGCACACTCTGTCCTAGCCAGCTTCCTGCGCCCCTCTGTTCATGCAGCCACCAGGACCTGGCCACTCACCTGTGCCACTCACTGCTTTGGGAGTTGATGCTCTCAGCACAAACATGGCTAGAAAAGCAGGTGTGAATTGTAGCTCCTTGTGAAGTTCAGAACTTCCAGTGCTCGGTCTCCATCTTCCAGTGGAGGTAGGGTTTCATACAAGGCAAATTATATTACCTACCCATTTATGTATCTATCATCTATGTATTTGTCTGTCTATCTATCACTGATCTATCTTCTATCTATCTATCTATCTATCTATCTATCTATCTATCTATCTATCTATCTATCTATCTATCTATCTACCTATCTATCATCTATCTCCTCTATTTCACCTTCCGCAGTGAGTCTCAGTTTTATAGACACTTATACAAAAGCATCAAAGTAAAATCGACTGCATCATTCCCTCATAACATGTTACCAATTTTTAGCTGAATATTTGTGTCCATTTAGAAAACTGTAAGGTCATAAAATGTGTATGAAAGCTGTAACTTTTTTAAGCAATCATACATGTCAAATGCTATTGAAGTCTTTTCACAAAGAGGATGTCTTTGCAGTATCCTATTGGTAAGGCCCTTTAGCAGTGAATATTTCAGAGGTTAAAGGTAGAAAGTTGGCAATGTTCACTTCTTCAGGAAAAATCACATGGCAGACATATGGAATTCTTTTCAAGAAAATATAGATGCTTTTTATGTCTTATTTTAAGTTTATTGAGCTTTTTGATTTTTCATCTATTTAAATACTATTTTGGATCTCATTTCTATATATTTTCCCCAAATACACTGTGACAGCCCCCCCCCCGCCCCGTGTGTCGCTAAAGGGTGGTGCCCTGGGTGCGTTTGCACCATCCTGTACTCAGGGAGCACTGAGCAGGGCAGGAACTGGGCTCTGAGAGCTCTGTGGTGCTCAGCTTTCCTCTCTGTCTCCAGAGAAATGTGGTATGATGGTGAGAGAGAGAGTAAGCAAGACTGTGAAATTAAGCACTACCAGTGACTCCCTAAATTCTAGTACTTTCATTCTTAGACTTAATAAATTATAAGAGCTTTTTGAACTGAACTCGGAGTAAAATCTATCTCCTAAACAAAAAAGGGATCCTCTGTGAAACTCTTTAATCAGAGTAACACTTATGCATGTCACATATGTGTATTTATACAAGGCTCATATGAGAATATTTATAAAAATAAATTTATATCTTTATGTACAATAAACAAATACATGAAACCAGAAAGATTATCAAATCCAAATTCGCTTTTAGAGATGAGTTGAACACTCGATTTCCCCTTCTGCAAGTCTTACCCTCAGGCCTCTGAACACCGAGGTGCAAGCTCCAAAGTGAAGCATGTATATTCACTGTATTTAATGCACTTCTTTTTTTTTTTTTTTTTTTTTTTTTTTGTCTTTTTGAGACAGGGTCTCACTATGCAGTTCAGGCTGTCCTTAAGCTCACTTTGTAGCTCAGGCTGGTCTCGAACTCACAACAATCCTCCTGCCTCAGCCTCCCGAGTGCTGGGATTACAGGCGTGCGCCACCACGCCCGGCTCTAATGCACTTCTAAGAGCTTTCTGCACTTCATCTCACCTGAGTGTGAAGTCAAATATTACCCACTTCCTGTATCTTTTATTAATTTTATTGAGAAACAAATAGCAATGAGACAGTCTCAAAACTAATTAATAGGAGCGTTTCAATAATTAATACATTGCATATTGTTGTCTTTGCAATGCTTATTCATAATACAAGATGCACTCAAGATATTCTGTCCAAACACTACTAATACAAATCTTTCTTCTCATTGAATTAAGGAAAGTAGCTATATATCTATCCTAACTATTTTGTGTACACAGATACAAAATGGTCCTTCATTTATATCCCCCTATTTTTGTTTAGTTTTGTCAGAGATGGGTATTCCATTGCCATTTACATATAATAGGTGTGTGAATTCAGCAAACTAACCCAATATACTAAGTAGACCATAATAGCAGTGGGTTATATGTACGACTGGTAATGTCAGAAGTTGTTGACTTGAGCCTTTTACAGTTCAGTGCATTGGCTCACTTTCTCTTTAGATAGTAGCTGGAGGGCTGGGGTCAGCTTGAGTGGTGGCTGACATCTGGACTCATCAGGGACCCTTAGCCATGCCCTCCTGGTCTCCACTCTCCACTGCTGGGTGAGGATCCCACCTGTGTGTGGGACAGTGATCCTCACTCCACACAGCTAGAGCTTTTCCCTGAACAGCCTGATCCATGCGCAGAGTGAGTTCAAGGGTTTAGCATTAATTTCACACAATTATATTTGTTACTTTAAATATGTTATGTACACACCATACATCTGTCCATTTCAATATCTAATTAGATCTTAAAAACTGAAAGACTGAATTTATTTCATACTTTGATTATAAAAATTTAAAGAACAAGGTTTAAGTTTCTCTTTTTTGCAATGATTTAATGTTTATGTTAACAGCAACAGAGGTTTTATAAATACTCTATGGCTGTTGATACTGCCCAGTGTCTTTGAAGTGTGGAACTTCATGTCATGTAATAATTTGACCAAGTTGTGAGCTCTTAGCTTCTTTTCATTTTCTAATTGGCTCAGACTCAGATCATGTATGTGCATCCACATGGTACCCAGGTTTTCAGGGCTTCCTCTTGTTAGTAAACTCAGGTGCTTATGCTCACCAAGCAGTGTTTTGAGGTGGGCATATCACATTAACCCCAAGCTTTTCTTTGTAGTTTGTGTGAAGCCCCATGGACAATACTGAATTGAACTCCAACAACACTGGATGGGTGCATTTCATCCTGTTGGGATTCTTCCATCAGTCTGAACACCCGGCTCTCCTGGGCCTGGCCATCTTCTTGGTTTTCCTCACGGCCTTGTCTGGAAATGCACTCCTGATCCTTCTGATCCACTCTGACCCCCGACTCCACACCCCCATGTACTTCCTCATTGGCCAGCTGTCGTTCATCGACATGATGTACATCTGCACCACTGTGCCCAAGATGCTCGTGGACCAGGTCATGGGCAAGAACACGATCTCAGCCCCAGAGTGTGGGGTACAGATGTTCCTCTACTTGACAATAGGTGGTTCAGAGTATTTTCTTCTGGCAGCCATGGCCTACGACCGCTACATGGCCATCTGCCACCCCCTGCACTACCCCACCCTGATGAACCCCAGAGCGTGCGTCCTCCTGGCATCTGGCTGCTGGTTCCTGGGGTCGGTGGACGGTTTCATGCTGACCCCTGTGACCATGACCTTCCCCTTCTGTGGATCCCAGCAGATCCACCACTTCTTCTGTGAAGTCCCTGCTGTGACAAAGCTCTCCTGTGCAGACACCTCACTCTATGAGACGCTCATGTACCTGTGCTGTGTCCTTATGCTCCTCGTCCCCGTGACAGTCATCTCAGGCTCTTACACCTGCATCCTCCTCACCGTTCTCAGGATGAGCTCAGCAGAGGGCCGGAAGAAGGCTCTGGCCACCTGCTCCTCCCACATGGCCGTGGTCCTTCTCTTCTATGGGGCCTCCGTCTACAACTACATGCTCCCTCGCTCCTACCACACACCCGAGAAGGACATGGTGGTGTCTGTGTTTTACACCATACTCACTCCTGTGCTGAACCCCTTAATCTACAGTCTCAGGAACAAGGATGTTATGGAAGCTCTGAAGAAAATGTGCAGGGTAAGACTTGCCTTTCCAGACGTGGAAAGATAAGCACCTCGTGCACCCACTGGTTCTGATCTGCACATCAGACCTTCAGGGTCTTGTGGGACTGCTCCTCAGACTCTCACATCCTGACATCTCATCCCACACTTGCTCCTTTTTGAGGAATTAATATAAATTTTTTCAAAATAATTATTTCATTATTTCCTGAATGGTTTTCATCTGCCCTCTTTATCCTTCCAAAACCCTTATGCAATTGTGCTGTGCTTATGCTATATTTTTTACAGTTGATAACTTCTCTTTAACCAGAGTGGTATATTCATGATAATTTTGATATAAATTTGTTTTATTCTTGCATAGGAAATAACTCAACCTGTGGCATCATTTCACATACTAAACCCAGACAGACAACTCAAACATTTTTGTTCAAGTACCAGTTGTATGCAATATTGCAGTCTGAGCCAGGTGAAAATTCATAATCTGAAACATGCAAAACTTAGAAGAGATAATATCTCATAGAGAAGTATGAACATTTAGTTTAAATTAAGACATGTTGAGAACAAGAGTAAATATCAGCTATGGACAACGACCATGGGATACTGAGAATATGTCCTGAGTTCATTTGAACAATCTGACCATTGCAAGCTACCAGGCCTCAAACTACTATTCGGTTGTGCTGGATCACTGGGAACTGTCAACTTCTTCAGCACAGCTGCTGTTCTGTCTGATACACTGACTCTGAGTGACCCATCTCTGTACTGTGTTCTACACTGCTGTCATCAGTTATAATACATCATGGATTTATTCATTTACAAAACGTACTGTGTGAAAAATGTAAACGTTCTCATTTATTTATTTTGTGTCATTCTACTATGAGCTTATTGCCATATTCGAAGAACAAATTTAATTCATTTATATTTCTGCATTGAATCACTCCAAAAGTGTCTGTTACTTGAGAGATACAAGGACAAATACCCATGAACTTATTGTTTTACAGATCAAACTAAGCTTTTAGTCTATTTTTTTTCTTAAGATAATTTCTATTGGTATATTTGATATTCATAATAATCACATTCATCTTAGAGATTGTGTCTGTAAATAAACTGTCTTAATTCTTTTCAATTTTTCCACTCTCTAGTTACACAACTTTGATTCCACTGTTTTCCTTCCATTTTTACATCGCTGGTTTCTTCTTTCTGCCTCTTTACTTGTTTCCATTCTCATCTGAGCATTTTCCCTACCTCCCAGTACCCAGCTTCTATTGTCTTCCTTATTTATCCTATGTGTTTCTCATATAGAGATAAGTTGATATTTAAACATGTATGTCTCATATTTTTCACTTAAAATTATATTCTAAGTGAATATAATTACACCCATTTACCTAGAAATGACCCAAGTTTATCTCTATAAGTGGAGTAGTACTGCAAAACCCTGAAACTAGACGTCCATTTGACCCAGGTATTCCTCTTCTGGATATATTACCAGAAAAGATAAAAACATCTCTGCCAGGTAGATGGCTTGGTGGTCTAAAGGCATGCCCAGCAAGCTGAAGGACCCGGGTGTGACCCCGAGTGCCACATGCAGTGCAATACTGGAACATTCTATATATAAAATCTAGTTTCTTAATGCAATCATCTTTTGATAAGCATCTGGGTTGTTTCCAAAATTTAGCTGTAATGAATAGTGCTGCTATAAACATGACTGTCCATACGTCATGGTGGCATGATGCTATTTCTTAACAAAATCTTTTATTAATTTAATTATTTAGTACAGGGTCTCTCTATGCAGCTCAGACTCATAGTGATCCTCCTGTCTCAGCTGTCACAACACTGGGATTATAGGCCTGCACCACGACACCCGGTTCTGGTAGCTGGCACAGAGCTCCTGGGCTCTGAGCCTGCAGAGCATGTAGTACTATGGGTCACACTTGGGTCCAGGAGTTTGCCAGGAAGGCCCTTAGACTGCCAATCTCTCTCTCTCTCTCTCTCTCTCTCTCTCTCTCTCTGGCCCAGATACTTTGGGCTCTTCTGGGGAGACACCAAGAAGTGAATAACAGGGTTAAATAGAACCTCTAGAGTTAAGTTTGGAGGACTCACCATACTGATTTCCATAAGAGTTGCACAAATTCACACTTTTGGTGTGTTATAACTTTCTATTTGTATTTGTTCTTTTGAGTTATCATACGAGGGAGACTATATGATTATATATGTGTGTCTGGTTTATTTCACTTATGAGTATATGTTCAAGTAGCATGGACTTAAATATGAAGGCCCCAAGTTTATCATTCTTTATAGCTGAGTAATACACCATTGTATAATAATAACACATCTTTTCATTCATTCCTCAGGTGAGGGGCCTCTTGGTTTTTTCAAAGATTTGGCTATCACAAATTGTTCTGCTCTAAACACACACACACACACAAACACACACACACACACACACACACACACACACACACACACATCACTATGATATGTTGTTTTCAGTTATTCCAGAAAAATTCCCAGTAAGAGGATAGTTGGCTCTACTGGGATTTCCAGTCCTAGTTTTATAAGGAGTGTCCACACTGATCTCCACAATAGTTGCGCCAGTCTACATTCCCACCAGCAATGGAGAAGGGTTCCCTTTTCCCCACAGCCACTCCAACATTAGTTGTTGGTTGATTTCTTCATGATAGACATTCTTTCTGGGGTGAGATGATATCTCAGTGTTGCTTTAATTTGCATTTCATGTATAGCTAGTGATGTGAGCACTTTTTCATTTTTTTAATTAATTTTATTTTATTTTATTGAACAAATAGTGATGAAACTGTTTCAACTTAAATTAGCAGAACAGATTTAATAATTAATACAACGCATATTGTTTTCATACTGTTTTTTTGTCATGCAAGGTGTATACATGATATTCTACTTACAAATACTATTACAACAGATGTCTCTAATCAATGAATTAAGAGAATGTAGCTGTATAATTATTTTATTTTTAAAGCTGAGTTATAGCATACTATCAATAATTGATACGTTCTACCTTGTTATCTTCCTAGAGGTTGTCCATAATACAAGAAGCCAAGAGAATATCCTGTCCAAAAACTATTAGCGCAAATCTTTCTTCTCATAGAATTATGCAGAAGTACTGCATATTTATCCTAACTGTACAGTTTATAAAAACACAGAATGATTCTCCCACTGCATCCCAATTTTTTGTTTAGTCTCCTCAAAGACAGGCATTCCATTGTCATTCAATTATTATAGGTGCCAAACCTGAACAGAACAATCAAACACAGCCCAGAAGTCCACAATAATAGTGGGTTATCTGAAGAAGGTGACTAGAGCTATTTACAGCTTAGCTTATCATTATGGCCTTACTTAATATACCTCATTTCTATATTTTTCTGCTATATGGTTAAGACCAAGATAAAGCAAGAGCTATATAACAAAAAATGTAACATTTGTGTATGATGAGGTCAGTCAAGTCCCCTCAAGGTGTATGCTGTAACCACGTACCACAATCTGTAAATCCTTTGTCAATGTCAAACATGTGGATGAGTCATGGCCATTGCTTGACCAGTTTGCTCTCTGTGACAGACTGAGAGAAACTTTTCTCTCTATATGACTCTCCATAGGCACACTATAGATCATTTATAGCCTTCCTCTGTGGCTCCATAATCTCCTTGATCAGAGAACTTGGAGCACAACTGAGTTTCATGATGTTACAGCACGGGTTCTCCTATGTCCTGAGTCTTCGCTGACCCTGAGAGGCTAGGGTCAAAATGTTGGCTGACCTTTTAGCCCTTCCATTTCACCAACTTTTGATCTGTGAACTTAGGTTGTTAACCATCCAGAAGAGAAACTGATTAGTACCCTGCAACATATGCAGTTCAATTTACCCTAACTATCTGACTAAATTCTTTTTAGTTGTTGTTATACATTTTTATTTGTATTTCTTCATTTGATTTCTTATTCTAGGGAGACTATACAATATTTTCACATGTATGTTTGGTTTATTACACTTATGAGTATATGTTCGAGTGACATCCACTTTAATATAAATGCTTCAAGTTTATCATTCTTTACAGCTGAGTAATATTCCATTGTATAGAAATTCCACATATTTTTCAACCATTCCTCATGTGATAGGCATTTGGTTGTTTCCAAGATTTTGTTATGAAAAATTGTGCTGCTATAAACATAGTTAAACATATATCACTATGATATGATGTTTTCTGTTCTTCTGGGAAAATCTCCAGTAGAGGATTGCTGGTTTGAATGGGATTTTCAGTCCTATTTTTGAAAGAAGTCTCTGCACTGATCTCCACAATGGTTTCACAGTCTACATTCCTACCAGCAGTGGAAAAGTGTTCCCTTTTCCCTACATCCTCTCCATCATTTGTTGTTGGATGATTTCTTTATGATAGCCATTATTTCTGGAGTGAGATGGTATCTCAGAGTTGTTTTAACTTGCATTTCACAGATGACGAGTGATGCGGAGCATTTTTTCATATATGTATTCATTTCTTTAATTTTGTCCTCTGAGAAGTGTGTATTCATTTCAGATGCCCATTTCTTGATTGGGTCTTTAAATTTGAGGGCCCTAATATATCTTACTTCTTTATGAATTCTAGGGAGCAGAGCTTTGTCTGAGTGCTTATTAAATATTTTTTTGACATTTGTTTCTTCTCTTTTCACTTCGTTGACAATTTCTTTTGATGTGCAGAAACTCCTCCAAAAATGTTGATCCCAGTTATTAATTCTTTCAACTGTTTGCAATACAAATACATGTTTGTTCATTAACTCTTTGTCTACCCCTATGTCTTTAAGAGTTCCTTCTAGTTTCTCTTCCAGGAGATTGAGTGTTTCTGTTTTGATGTTTACATCTTTAATCTATTTTGACTTTAGTTTAGGGCATGGTGATA
The DNA here is from genome assembly GCA_004027165.1 of Ctenomys sociabilis. NCBI lineage: Eukaryota > Metazoa > Chordata > Mammalia > Rodentia > Ctenomyidae > Ctenomys > Ctenomys sociabilis. The sequence goes on from PVKA01010483.1 coordinate 60,344, forward strand.
TACCTGGGTGAAGTTTTAGTTTTCAGCATGTACAAAGGCAGTTTTTCCAGCACCATTTGTTAAAGAGTCTATCATTCTTCCAAGAAGCATGTTTGGCAGCTTTGTCGAAGACCTGGTGTGTGAATGTGTTGGCAGAGGTCTCTATGTCTTCTTTTCTATTCCATTGGTCCTCAGGTCTATTTCATTGCCAGTACCATGTTGATTTTATCACAGTGGCTTTGTAGTATAATTTCAAGTCAGGATTTGTGATACCTTCTGTCTTGTCTTTGTTGCCTTGGATTGCCTTTGATATTGTAGGTCTTTTCTGGTTCCAAATAAACTGTAAGAATGATTTCTCTAGTTCTGGGAGATATGTTTGTAGTAGTTTGGTAGGAACTGCATTAAATCTGCACAACAGTTTTGGGAGGATGGCCATCATCATGACATTGGTTCTTCCTATCCAGAAGCATGGAATATCTTTCCATTTTCTGAAATCCTCTATGATCTCTTTTCTTAGGGTGTTGAAATTATCCATGAAAAGATGTTTGACTTCCTTTTTTAAGTGAATTCCAAGTTATTTCATTTTCCACAGTGCTATTGTAAAAGGTATTGTTTCTACAGTTTCCCTCTCATTGTGTTATCTGTGTAGATGAATCCTATTTATTTTTGAGTACTGACTTTGTATCCTGCAATGCTACTGAATTTGTGCATCGATTCTAGTAGTTTCTTGGTGGAATTTTTTAGGTCTTCCAAGTAAAGTATCATGTCAACTGAAAATAGTGAAAATTTAACTACTTCTTTACCTATTATTATTCTGTGTAGTGATGGCTTTGTTATCGGGAAATTCTTTAGTTTTTCTTTGTCATGGAAGTATTTGAAGTACTGTGCTCCATGCTCTTTTGCCTTCATTGTTTGTGGAGAAAAGTTGGCAATAATTCTAATGTGTTTTCCTTTGAATTAATGTGCTTTTTTCTGTAATGGCTTGATGTATGATATTCTTGTGCTGGATTTCTGGGATTTTGACTATTATATGTCTTGGTGTGTTTTTAATAGGGTTGAAGTTTTTTGGTATTGAAATGCTTCAGTTACCTGAATGTTAGATTGTTTCTTCATATTTGGAAGTTTTCTGCCATTACTTCTGCCCATATTCTTTTTATCTCATTTGTATTGATTCCTTCTGTCACATTAATGCCTGTCAGTCTTACATTGTTCATCTTATCATCATCTTGTGGGTGATGAATTATTTTTTCCTGAATTCTAGTTTTGTTTTTTTTTAACATATGTGGTATATCTTTATTTTTAAAGAGAATAAAAAAGATAGAGAAGACATGAGAAATTATGCAAAATTTCAAAAACCAACATGATAGGAATTCAACAATGGTTATTATATTACATTATTGTCTTCAAAGTAGTTGCTTAAATGGCCAGATATAAGCATGCTAAATTACTTAAAATAAAAATTCTAAGCATTAACTCTTCTCATCAATTGTTTTTAAGAGATCTTTTCTTGCCTTTTCACTGGCTGCACCAATGTCTTCAAGATTTGGCACTCTGTGTTCTCTTTCACTCTAAGGGTTTTGCAGGCTTGTTGCTGAGATTTTAAGTTACGCTATATCTCTTCTACTCTGCTTCAAGTGTTCTATTTGTTTCCTGTGTTGTCCATTGAAGGAGTCCATCATTTTTCTAACATCCTCTACATTTTTTTTTATCAATGTCTTCTTTAGAATCATTTATTAATTCTTTTGCTGCAGACATTTTTTTCAGGTTGGGTTTCCTCCATATATTTCTGTATTTGATTCTTTACTTCAGATGCTATGAATTCAGAGATTTCTTTTTTTATTTCAGAAACTAATTCTGCTTTAAGTTTCTCTATACCTTTCTGCTATTGCTTATTTACTTCTGACACTATCATTTCATACATTGCAGCTGAACTAGGGTCCCTTACACTTGTTCTGGCTGAGCACTAGATTTCCTGCTTATTTTTCTGCATTTGATTCATTATTTCAGATGCTATAACTTCAGAATTTATTTTTCTGTTCCAGAAATTAATTCTGCTCTGAGTTCCTCTTTAGCTTTCTGCTGTTGTTTCTTTACTTCTGATGCTAGTAATTCATAAATTTCAGCTGAGCTAGTGTCCTCTGCATTTGTTCTTGGTAGCCTCAATTCCTGAGATTGCTTTTTGCTCTTTCTCTTTGTCATTTCTTATAGCTTTTGAACTTTCGTGTAGAGCTTTGGTGCAGTTATAACCTTAGCACCTACTGAAGTTCTGGTACAACTCTATTAAGTTTGAGTTTATCAAGTTATTCCCAGCTTAGTTCTAGTTCTTGTGTGAAGCTCCTTCGTGCTGCAGCCCATGGAGTTGAACCTGTCGTGCTCCTTTAGCACTTCAGTGAATCTGTAGTTCTCCTCTGATGTGCCCCTGGTCCAAGGGGTATAGGGGAGCACAGAACCTCTCCCAAACACTAGCTGGACCTGAGCTTCCAGTGGATGGGAGGAGTGGAGGTTTCTCCAGAGAGCAGAGGAGAAAGGGTTCCTTAGAATGCAGTGAGATACTCACTCAGGGGCTGGCCTGCTCACTATCCACCAGTGCAGGGGAGAACAGGACCTCACCTCCCACTCACTGGGCTTGAGTCTGTCCCATATGGGAGGGCTGGAGGTTTCCCAAGAGAGCAGGGTGGAAAGGTTCCCAAGAATAAGGCAGCAAGACTCATTCAGGGCTTGGCCTGGACTAGATCTACAAGCACAGGGGAGCACAGGAGCTCACCCCCACCCTCACTGGGACTGAGTTCGAGCCAGATGGGAGGTCTGGACCTTTCCCCAGAGAGGGAGAGAGTGGGGCAGAATGGATCGAGTCCAAATTTAGTCTTAACAGACTTGTATATGAATTCCATTTCTCTACGTCATCCCCATCATTTATTATTTATTGACTTCTATTTATTTATTTATTTATTTATTATTTAGATAGGGTCTATAGGGTCTAGCCACATAGATTGGACTCATAGTGATCCTTCTGCTTGTAACTTCCCAAGTGCTGGGATTAGAGGGGAACGCCACCATGCCCAGTCTTAATCACCATCCCAGCATGCCCCAGAGGCAGGGCCAGCATGGAAGGCCTGGGAATCAAAATCCTAGCCTCTGAGTCTTTCTAAACAGGCACTTTAATCCACTGAGCTATTTGGCTGACCTATATTTATTTACTTCTTGATAGCCATTCTTTCTGGAGAGAGATGGAATCTCAGACTTGTTTTAGTGTGCATTTCACCAATGATCGATAACTTTTCACATTCTTTCATATATTGTCTGCTCTTTGTACTACATCATTTGAGAAGTGCATATAAATTTCAGATGCCCCCTTTTGGACTGAGTCTTTAAGCAACAAAAATGCTCATCAATTGAAGAATAGATAGAGAAGATGTGGCATTTTATGCAATGAAGTGTTATTCAGCTATAAAAATGATAATTTAAGGATTATTTGATAAACAAACTCAAGTAGAGACTAAAAAATAAATCAGTCCAACATGTGCAAATATCATATTATGTCTTTAGTGTGAAAACATGGAAAGGAAAAGAAAAGAAAATGTGCAGGTCAAAGTAGGTACTTGGCAAAAGGAAATGAACCTGTTCAAAAGATATATATATGTATGCAAGCAAGATGGTTTGGACAACAGTGCTGTGGACTTGTGTTTGCCTATGGAAATGGAGCTGTCAATTCTTAATTAATTTCATCTTTTTTCAATTACATTTTCTTATTTTCTCTTCTTACATATATATACAACAAATACTGTGAAATTCACACTATTTTTTAAATTTTGTTTTATTGAAGTACAAATATCAATTAGGCAGTTTTAAGATACTTTCAAAAGATGGATTTGATAAATTAATACATTGCAAACTGTTTTCATAATGTTTTGGTATCATAGAAGGT